>NIVC01001647.1:0-120444 GCA_002269645.1 Macrostomum lignano | reverse complement strand
TGCGCAGTACGCGCTGATCTTCTGGCACGGCTTCGGCTTATCGGGCCTCCGCTCTCTGCCAGGCTGCCTCGCTGGCCTCATGCTCAGCCTGCTGCTGGCCTACGTGCTCATGTCCGGCATCTACTCGGACACCTGGCCGGGCCTCAGCTGGCAGGCGCTGACCGGCTGGGCCGGTTTTGTCCGGCTGGGCCTGGCTGGGGTTGCGCTGGTCGCGCTGGAGGAATGGAGCTTCGAGATTGCCACTCTGGTGGCCGGGCTCATCTCCGACTCGCAGCTGGTGCTCAGGGCGTTCTGTTCCAGCTGGAGGTCTGGACTTATATGGTGAGGCTGGTGAGGCTGCAATGCACCACTGCGTGCATCAGGTCCACCATATCTCTGGTTCTTTGTTTCCTCTTTATGTTTTTCTTGCAATCATTCACTTGTCTACCCGTCTCATGTCTCTGTCTACCTGTCTCATGTCTCTGTCTACCTGTCTCATGTCTCTGTCTACTTGTCTCATCTCTCTATCAACCTGCCTCATGTCTCTATCTACCTGCCTCATGTCTCTATCCACCTGTCTCATGTCTCTGTCTACCTGTTTCATGTCTGTCTACCTGTCTCATGTCTCTGTCTACCTGTCTCATCTCTGTGTCTACCTGTCTCATCTCTCTGTCTACCTGTCTCATCTCTCTATCTACCTGTCTCATCTTTCTGTCTACCTGTCTCATCTCTCTATCTACCTGTCTCATCTCTGTCTACCTATCTCATCTCTCTGTCTACCTGTCTCATTTCTCTACCTACCTGTCTCATCTGTCTCTATCTTCCTGTCTCATGTCTCTGTCTACCTGTCTCATTTCTCTATCCATCTGTCTTATGTCTCTATCTATCTAGAAGTTTTATTTAATTAGTACACTCGACCCCCTCGGCCATCGGGCGCAGATTCCTCTCGGCCTGTCCATCGCCGTGAACATTCGCGTCGGCCAGGAACTGGGCGCCGGACATGCTGGCCGAGCAAAGCTAGCCTACAAAGCCGGCCTGGTCATGGTTGGTGAGTCCGTCTTGTCTTATCTTTATAAAATAAAATCGATTGAGAAACATTGCGTGGCTATCAACTCGAACAATTGCTGCTCCACCCCATTTTCAAGCGGTGACCGCCAGCCTTTCAGCAGCAGCGATTTTGCTCCTGCGGTTCCACCTTCCCATGCTGTTCACCGCCAGCCAGGACGTCCGGGATCACGTGACCAGGGTCCTACCTCTCATGGCGGCGTTTCAACTCTCCGACGGACTGTCTGTGAGTTTGATCCTGCTCCGTATGCCCGTGTTTATAACTCTAAGTAGGCAATGAACCGAAGACTGTCAAACGGTTCTCCATCTGAGGTCATTGAATAGACTCCATGTACTCACTCTACCTCCTCTATGAGGCATTGAACAAAGACTCCGTGTACTCATTCTACCTCCTCTATGAGGGCATTGAACAAAGACTCCGTGTACTCATTCTACCTCCTCTATGAGGGCATTGAACATAGACTCCGTGTACTCATTCTACCTCCTCTATGAGGGCATTGAACATAGACTCCGTGTACTCATTCTACCTCCTCTATGAGGGCATTGAACAAAGACTCCGTGTACTCATTCTACCTCCTCTATGAGGGCATTGAACAAAGACTCCGTGTACTCATTCTACCTCTATGAGGGCATTAAACAAAGACTCCGTGTACTCATTCTATCTCATTTCTCTCATTCTACCTTCAAATCAAACAGGCGGTTTCAGGCGGCGCTCTGCGCGGCTGCGGCCGGCAAGCCGCCGGAGCCCTCGTCAACTTTGTCGGCTTCTACGCTCTGGCGCTGCCAATCGGAGTGCCGCTCGCGTTGCCGGCCGGCTGGGGCATCCCAGGCCTGTGGCTCGGTCTCCTGCTGGGTCTAACAGCTGAGGCCGTCCTCCTGCTGACGTTCACCCTCTGCCTGCTCGACTGGCGAGCCGAGGCGGAGCGGGCCCAGGATCGAGCCCTGGGCGAGTCGGAGCGCCTGCCGCTGCTGAACTCAGCCGGAGACCCCGACGCCTGCCGGTTGAAACGGAGTTGGTGCCGAGTCGCTGCAGGGAAGCTGGCGGTGCTGGCCGTCCTGTTCCTGGTGCTGGCTGGCGCTTTGACCGCCAGGTTCCTGTTGTGACTGCAGGCTAAACTAATCTCGTATTAACAACCAACCTAGATTGTGACAACACGCTGATGAACCGATCGATTGACTCGTAAGGAGAACCACCGATTTTATGCGTACTGAATGGTACAGCTGATGTAATAAAAACTGAGTACAGTGAGTGACCTACATCACCACTACTGACCCAAGTAGAGTGAGTGACCTACATCACCATTGCTGACCCCAGTAGAGTGAGTGACCTACATCACCACTACTGACCCTAGTAGTACAGTGAGTGATCTACACCACCACTGCTGACCCACTGACCCAAGTAGAGTGAGTGACCTACATCACCACTACTGACCCTAGTAGTACAGTGAGTGATCTACACCACCACTGTTGACCCACTGACCCAAGTAGAGTGAGTGACCTACACTACCACTGCTGACCCAAGTAGAGTGAGTGACCTACATCACCACTACTGACCCTAGTAGTACAGTGAGTGATCTACACCACCACTGTTGACCCACTGACCCAAGTACAGTGAGTGACCTACATCACTACTACTGACCCAAGTAGAGTGAGTGACCTACACTACCACTGCTGACCCAAGTAGAGTGAGTGACCTACATCACCACTAATGAGCCAAGTAGAGTGAGTGACCTACATCACCACTACTGACCAAGTACAGTGAGTGACCTACATCACCACTACTGACCCAAGTACAGTGAGTGACCTACATCACTACAGACCCAAGTACAGTGAGTGACCTACACCACCACTACTGACCCAAGTAGAGTGAACATTATGACTCGTTGAGGTCAACAAGCCTTGAACTTATTGCTTATTAATTACGAGTATTAACTCACGAACTACTACTGCAGTGACGCTTATTTCGTCTCAGGTTTAATATGATATTACTTTTGCTGTGAATTAACATAGTACTACTGAAAATTGTTGAATAATTGACTATTCTAATCAGTAATGTGTTTAACGAGTACATTGCTGTCAGGTCGGGCAGTAATTTCAAATTATTGCGAGTAGCAACAGGAAAAATGGCCAAGAGACAAGTCGGGGTCGCTCAGTTGCACTGCACATGTGCTTTCACTTGTGCTTCTGAGCCCCTGAATACCTGCAAAATTTTAAGCAATTAGCTTCTCCTGATTGCACCTGCTGATGTCTGACTTGGTAAATTTTTCTTAGAAGGTTCCTTGTTTTCAATAAAGGTGCTTTTCAATAAATTCATCTGCACTTCGGTGAGAATTTGGTCAAATAAGACATTTTTGGTGAAATATCAGGGATAAATAAATTTTTGTTTTACCGGAGTCAGACTTGACACAAGAAATGGTACTCCGAATAGGTTTGTTTGACATGGTAGACACAGCACAGCAAATACCCAGTTCTTCAGTGTGTCAGTCATAGCTGCCAGTTCTTCAGTGTGTCACAGCTGCCTGACACCCCAGTTCTTCAGTGTGTCACAGCTGCCTGACACCCCAGTTCTTCAGTGTGTCACAGCTGCCTCCCACCCCAGTTCTTCAGTGTGTCACCGCTGCCTGACACCCCAGCTCTTCAGTGTGTCACAGCTGCCTGACACCCCAGTTCTTCAGTGTGTCACAGCTGCCTGACACCCCAGTTCTTCAATGTGTCACAGCTGCCTGACACCCCAGTTCTTCAGTGTGTCACAGCTGCCTGACACCCCAGTTCTTTAGTGTGTCACCGCTGCCTGACACCCCAGTTCTTCAGTGTGTCACAGCTGCCTCCCACCCCAGTTTTTCAGTGTGTCACCGCTGCCTCCCCCCCAAAGTTCTTCGGTGGGTCACCGCTGCCTCCCCCCCCCCCAGTTCTTCGATGGGTCACTGCTGCCTCCCAGCCCAGTTCTTCGATAGGTCACTGCATAACCTAACCCCAGTTTTTAGCGGTACCTTCACCCTAGGTCATTGCTACCCTCAGCACAGTTTTTCAGTGAGTCATCCAAACTTTTGATGGTTGGTTTCAGCTTATAATGAAATAATCGCTGCAGTGGTGAAACACTAACGTAAGCCTCCTAATTAAAAGCCTGATAAATAGCCCTCGAGGTGCACTTTCATACCACCTGGAAAATATTGTATTGTGTAACCGCTGTCGGGTCTGGACGAATTGCGGTCATTAACTTTAGTATTTTGGCTTCACAAACAAAAGTCGAAATTCCAAGGTCGAAAGTTCGTATTCGGTAAGCAGACAGTGTGGGGGGGCGCCTGAAGTTGATAAGTAGTAGAATTGGTTCAGCTTGCTTTATTGCCCTCCCAGATAACAGATCTCTGGTGCCATCGTACTATTTTGAACGAAGAGATATAATTATACTTCTTGGACTGATCTAAGATAAGATTGCAGCGAAATCAAGCATCAATTGAAATTAAAATTCAACGCAGATATCCTAGTAAATAATATAATTAAAAGTTACATTTTTTAAATGCAATTAGTATAAACTTTACCGATTAAAAAGTAATATTGACTTACTCGTAAGTACGGGCAAACTTGACACTGAAAATGAGCAATTTCGTTTTGCAGCCATCATGCTACTTAGGAGTAATCAATACTTCAATATTGGCCCAACAGGTCCTTTGTGCGACCTATTTTCCTAGTGATAGCACAAAAGAACTCGTGGCCCGGGAAGAATTTTGTGTACAAATGTGTTACGCGAGTTGAGTTCAACATTACGTAACGGCTCTCACAGCGCACACCCTCAATTTCAGAGCGGGCCCTATGCCATCCTTTCCGACCACCCGGCGCTGGGCTAGACAAGTGTGCCAAAAACGAGGGTGTAGAAAATTCAAGGGTCTTTGAGCTTAGCAGGGGCACGATGGCACGACGGCCAAGTAAAACACCCACCCCCGCCCGACCACTGCCCCACCCCACACCCCTCTGTGCAGCCCCCAGTCCAGCACCAACCCTCTGAAATTCTAAAGCCCCTCTAGCGCACACAGGGAAGACGGGAGCGGAGAGTGCGCCTTTAACTGTTGAATTTGATTTCAGGGGGGGTGGGTGGCTCTCCTATCTCTATAAAATGGGTGAACTGGGCCCGCGCCAGAATGGCCACAAGAGGGTCGGTCTGGAGCGCTAGTTTTTCTCCCTGACACTTTCAGAGCTAGTTTTGACTTTGATTTTTCACTTTCCATTAGGAATTCTTACAGTTCCATTTAGTCTGTAGGATCCTGTGCTTTATGTTTTATTAAGACCCAGGCGATGCTCGCTGACAGCGCGTTCTCAGAGATGTTTGCCTCAATGAGTGTCTTCGGCGCGAGACGAGGACGAAACGATGGTAGCAGCGGCGGCAGCGGTGGCGGTGCCAGCGGCGTGTCTGTCGGAGCCGGCGGCACAGACGCCGGTGGCGGCGTCGGCAGCGGCGGCGACAGCGTTGTCAGCGGCGTCTGCAGAGGTGGCGCCGGTGGCAGTAACGGTGCAAGCGGTGCTGTCGGAGGTAGCAGCGGCCTCGTCGGCAACGTCGGACGGATCGGCGGCGGCGTCGGTCCCGGTGGAAGTGGCGGTGGAGGCATCGGCGGCGGCAGCAGCGGCGGGTCTGCATCCCGCGATCCCACAGCAGCCGCGGCAGCGACTCTGCGCCTCTGGTCGGCGGCAGTCAGCAACGATTCTGGTCTAGGAGAAGAGTCCGACTTTGCCATTGCCGTACCGGCTGCAGCCTCGCCGATGTGCCACCACGGCGGTACCAGCGCAGCCGCCGCAGCAGTGGCCGCCGCCGCGGCCGCAGCGGCAGTGGTAGCGTCGCCCCACACCAACGGCGTCGTCGGCGATGGAAACAACGGCGTCAGCTGCGTCCAGAACTCCGCCGTTGCGGCTGCAGCGGTGGCCGCCGCCGCCGCCGCCTGCCGAGGCGGCCGAGTCAATGCTCTGCGCCAAGGCGTCCTAGGCCCGTCGTCTGCCCAGGCCTGTCCGGACCGTCTCGGAGTTTCTGACCTGCTTGCCGAGCTGATGAACCGCTGCGCCAGACAGCCTGTCTGCCCGTGGGTTCCGCCGACATTCTTCGAGTCCGTCTGCCATCATCGCATGCGCACCCCGCTGCCCGTGCAGCAGGCGCAGCACCAGCAGAAGCTGACTGCCGCCGCCATTCGCACCGGGATCGGCGCCGCGCCCCCAGCCGCCGAGGCGCCGCCGCCGTTTGCGCCAACCGGCGGCCAGGTGGTGTACAAGCCGGCGCACAGTCTCGGCCGGGGCAACTTCGGCCAAGTGTACTTCTGCTTCGTGCAGCACCGCCATCGCCACTCGCCATCAGACGCCAGCCTGTGCTTGGAGCCGCGGGCTTTAAAGTGCACGCATCGATTGTCTACGCACCGGAAGGAGAGCCAAGTGCACCGCAGACTGCAGGCCGGGCACACCGAGGACAGCTACCGTAGTGCCTTCGTGCTCTGGCTAGCTGACAGTGTTCAGCTGACGCACGCCGGCTCCGAGCTCGGCTGCCTGCTGCTCGAACTGGCGCCCGGCGGCTCCCTTCAGGACCTGGTCGGCAGCCTGGCCAAGACCGGCCGCATGCTGGTGGAGCGGGAGGCCGCCTTCTACCTGGCCGAGCTCGGCTGCGCCATCGACTTCCTGCACGCCCGCGGCTTCCTCCACCTGGACGTGAAGGCCGACAACGTGCTGATCGCTGCTAGCGGTCACGTCCGCCTGTGCGACCTCGGCCACGCGCTGGCCCTGCGCGACGGCCGCGCCGAGAGCTGCCTGTCTGCCGGCCTGGGCACCTTCCACCTGCCTGTTGAGATACTCCGCGGAGGCGGCGGCGGCAGCGGCGGCGACCGGGTCAGCGTTGTGACCCGCGCCACCGACTGGTTCAGCTACGGCTGCCTGGCCTTCTGGCTGCTGCACAACTACTTCCCCATCGTGCCGCCCAGCTACACCCGCACCGTGGCAGAGTACGCCGACTTCATGGCCGGTCCCGGCTACCGCCGGCTCTCGCGCCTGTTTGTCCGGCCGGCCAGCCTGCTCTACCGCAGCCTGGTGCTGATGCTGCTCCACCCGGACCCGGACAGGCGGCCGGCCAGCCTTGGCCAGGTGCTGCAGCAGTGCTGGCCGCTGTTTGTCGAGTGCGGCCTGCTGCACAGCGGCGCAGCGGCCGGACCGGAGGATGTGCGCGCCGCGATCGAGTCCAACTGCTTGGTGCCGCCGTTTGTGCCGCTGCCGCTGTGAGCTGGCGAACTGCCTGCTGATCTGTTTCATTGACACTTTCATTGTCCGCTGTTTAAATCTCTTTGCTTACATCCCGGATTCTCAACGGGATCCCATTGCCATGTACCTTAATCCTCTTATCCCCTCCCTTCCGATTTTTTGATCTCCCGTTTCCTCTGTTCAATGCCCGGTTCCAGTTTCTTGTCTATATCTTGTTCGAAATTTCAGTTATTTTGCCCCGGCTACACTTTGCTTTTGTTGTTAACATTATCGTATACCTATGCATATTAACGATATAGATATATTGCAATTAATCGAGTCAATTCATGAGCTGCATTTCGCGCAATCAATGTTTGCCCATCATCAAATCTTCCCAGAGACCCCAGTCTGTGTCGCTGTCCATCTGTTAATAGCATTATTTAAGATTTCCTGATTATACGTAGAATTATAGCTTTAGAAGCCCGCAGCAGATTATTGTTATTATATATATTTTCTCTGTTCTGGTAAAAATAAACTGTGCCTAGCAACACACCTGTCAGCTGCGCTTCCAGCCGACTGGCGCTTGATAGCACTATAAAAACGTTGACTTGTCAAATGTTCAATGTGAAAGATAAGGTCGTCTGAGGTCACGACAAGACTTGCGGTTTTATCTTTTCGGCTGTCTAATTCTGAGCTTCTGGGTCTTGATTGTTTAGTCCTACTGGTCTACCCAATTTTGTATCTATCTCGCACTTATACTCGTAGCTATAGAGGTGTTGTCTCGGGGTTTTCCTCGCCTTAACAACAATGAATTTCTTTTGAATCGCTCGCTGACTCACTCTCTCACTTCGAAGGAGAGTTGAAATCGTCCTGCAGGTCTGTCTAGGCAAGCCGCTGCCTGTTTTAAGCTGTGTCTAGTTTGTCTAGTTGCCTACTGCGTTAGTCTGATTGTAAACAGACCGTTGCGCAATCACCTTAGTAACTGACTGATATAAATCTTTCTAATCTGGCTTTATAATTGATAGTCCTTGGCTGGAAATTGGTTAGTGCCATAGATAGAGGCTAGAAATAGCTTTTTTAAAACTCTTTTTGTTATTGTCTATGGCCTAAAACCGATTGGCACGACACTGATATCTTTTATACTCGTAATACTGCAAAAGTTTTGGTCTATGGTACAAAGTTCGGTTTTTGTAGGTCTGAAAGTTCTTATCAGTAGTGTACAAGTAGACAAGGATTTTTAAAGCCAGCTGAATTTCGTTCTCCATATTTTGTTGCTTTGTTCTGCTCATAAGTAGGACCCCAGATAATAGCCTCTCTCCTTTCCCAGTCTCACCTGAGAATCGCCCTTCCCATTTTCAAGTCTCACCTGAGAATCGCCTCTTTCCTTTTCAAGTCTCACCTTAGAATCGCCCCTCCCATTGTCAAGTCTCACCTGAAAATCGCCCTTCCTATTTTCGAGTCTCACCTGAGAATCGCCTCTCTCCTTTCCAAGTCTCACCTTAGAATCGCCCCTCCCATTTTCTCGTCTCACCTGAGAATCGCCCTTCCCATTTTTAAGTCTTACCTGAGAATCGCCTCTCTCCTTTCCAAGTCTCACCTGAGAATCGCCTCTCTCCTTTCCAAGTCTCACCTAAGAATCACCCTTCCCATTTTCAAGTCGCACCTAAGAATCACCCTTCCCATTTCAAGTCTCACCTAAGAATCACCCTTCCCATTTCAAGTCTCACCTAAGAATCACCCTTCCCATTTTCAAGTCTCACCTAAGAATCACCCTTCCCATTTCAAGTCTCACCTAAGAATCACCCTTCCCATTTTCAAGTCGCACCTAAGAATCACCCTTCCCATTTCAAGTCTCACCTAAGAATCACCCTTGCCATTTCAAGTCTCACCTAAGAATCACCCTTGCCATTTCAAGTCTCACCTAAGAATCACCCTTCCCATTTCAAGTCTCACCTAAGAATCACCCTTCCCATTTCAAGTCTCACCTAAGAATCACCCTTCCCATTTCAAGTCTCACCTAAGAATCACCCTTCCCATTTCAAGTCTCACCTAAGAATCACCCTTCCCATTTTCAAGTCTCACCTAAGAATAACCCTTCCCATTTTTAAGTCTCACCTAAGAATCACCCTTCCCATTTCAAGTCTCACCTAAGAATCACCCTTGCCATTTCAAGTCGCACCTAAGAATCACCCTTCCCATTTTTAAGTCTCACCTAAGAATCACCCTTCCCATTTCAAGTCTCACCTAAGAATCACCCTTCCCATTTCAAGTCTCACCTAAGAATCACCCTTCCCATTTTCAAGTCGCACCTAAGAATCACCCTTCCCATTTCAAGTCTCACCTAAGAATCACCCTTCCCATTTCAAGTCTCACCTAAGAATCACCCTTCCCATTTCAAGTCTCACCTAAGAATCACCCTTCCCATTTCAAGTCACCTAAGAATCACCCTTCCCATTTCAAGTCTCACCTAAGAATCACCCTTCCCATTTCAAGTCTCACCTAAGAATCACCCTTCCCATTTCAAGTCTCACCTAAGAATCACCCTTCCCATTTCAAGTCTCACCTAAGAATCACCCTTCCCATTTCAAGTCTCACCTAAGAATCACCCTTCCCATTTCAAGTCTCACCTAAGAATCACCCTTCCCATTTCAAGTCTCACCTAAGAATCACCCTTGCCATTTCAAGTCTCACCTAAGAATCACCCTTCCCATTTCAAGTCTCACCTAAGAATCACCCTTCCCATTTCAAGTCTCACCTAAGAATCACCCTTCCCATTTCAAGTCTCACCTAAGAATCACCCTTGCCATTTCAAGTCGCACCTAAGAATCACCCTTCCCATTTTTAAGTCTCACCTAAGAATCACCCTTGCCATTTCAAGTCTCACCTAAGAATCACCCTTCCCATTTTCAAGTCGCACCTAAGAATCACCCTTCCCATTTCAAGTCTCACCTAAGAATCACCCTTGCCATTTCAAGTCTCACCTAAGAATCACCCTTGCCATTTCAAGTCTCACCTAAGAATCACCCTTCCCATTTCAAGTCTCACCTAAGAATCACCCTTCCCATTTCAAGTCTCACCTAAGAATCACCCTTCCCATTTCAAGTCTCACCTAAGAATCACCCTTCCCATTTCAAGTCTCACCTAAGAATCACCCTTCCCATTTTCAAGTCTCACCTAAGAATAACCCTTCCCATTTTTAAGTCTCACCTAAGAATCACCCTTCCCATTTCAAGTCTCACCTAAGAATCACCCTTGCCATTTCAAGTCGCACCTAAGAATCACCCTTCCCATTTTTAAGTCTCACCTAAGAATCACCCTTGCCATTTCAAGTCTCACCTAAGAATCACCCTTCCCATTTCAAGTCTCACCTAAGAATCACCCTTCCCATTTTCAAGTCGCACCTAAGAATCACCCTTCCCATTTCAAGTCTCACCTAAGAATCACCCTTCCCATTTCAAGTCTCACCTAAGAATCACCCTTCCCATTTCAAGTCTCACCTAAGAATCACCCTTCCCATTTCAAGTCACCTAAGAATCACCCTTCCCATTTCAAGTCTCACCTAAGAATCACCCTTCCCATTTCAAGTCTCACCTAAGAATCACCCTTGCCATTTCAAGTCTCACCTAAGAATCACCCTTCCCATTTCAAGTCTCACCTAAGAATCACCCTTCCCATTTCAAGTCTCACCTAAGAATCACCCTTCCCATTTCAAGTCTCACCTAAGAATCACCCTTCCCATTTCAAGTCTCACCTAAGAATCACCCTTGCCATTTCAAGTCTCACCTAAGAATCACCCTTCCCATTTCAAGTCTCACCTAAGAATCACCCTTCCCATTTCAAGTCTCACCTAAGAATCACCCTTCCCATTTTCAAGTCTCACCTAAGAATCGCTCTCCATTTAAGCAGCCAGGTCCCTATAAAATCCAAAGCAGTAAGAATGGGGGAGTCGCTTTGCTCTATATTCTGGCAGGTGTCAATACAGACTAATCGCATATTAGAATTGTATTTATAATAAGCATTAGATTTATTATTCGATAAGTATTAAGCTTGTGTTGACTCAATTGGAGCCAGGCGCAAGGGCTCCGCATAATATAATATAAGCAAGCATTTAGCAAAACATGTGTACAAACGGTTAGTTTCAACAGCACGAACTATATTTTGTACAAAACAGGCTTTCCAGTATAATATTCTTGATAGAAGCTTGATGGCAGTTGTGTATGTACGGCACAACATATTCTATTGATTAGTCATCATCCAATGCTATTAATAGTAGTATATGACAAATCGATTATATTGTAAGTAAACTTTAATATAGTTTCAAAATCAAAGTAATTAATTAGCCGCTAACAATAGGATTTCGGGTTCAGTTAAATGCAGCAAAATTAAAACACTCTTCCATTTGTCTACAGAAGCCTGGGACACACAACCATTTTGGAGCATTGTGCACACTTATAATATTTTATATTCATACTGTAACAAAATATACTGCACTATAACTCGCATAGCACTACTGAGTAATAGCAGTTTAGTGTGAATGAAGACTCCCTAAGCAATACATTGGCTTCACAAGCAAGCAGATTAAAATTAACAAATTGACGAGTCTCTGTTTGCTTTTTGTGCGATAAAATAAATTGAAACAATTAGCAAGGATAGAAATATTCCTGCACTAATTCTGTTTTCTATACATATCGGCATCTGAAAGCTGTATTTGTGCGACAAGCTGAGAATGGGGGGTGGGGGGAACCCCAGTATCATCTATGAGGCATGAATCAATCGGCTTTGAGACCTTAATGAGCGCCTGTCTGTCTGTCTGTCTGTCTGTCTGTCTGTCTGTCTGTCTGTCTGCCTGTCTGTCTGTCTGTCTGTCTGTCTGTCTGTCTGTCTGTCTGTCTGTCTGTCTGTCTGTCTGTCTGTCTGTCTGTCTGTCTGTCTGTCTGTCTGTCTGTCTGTCTGTCTGTCTGTCTGTCTGTCTGTCTGTCTGTCTGTCTGTCTGTCTGTCTGTCTGTCTGTCTGTCTGTCTGTCTGTCTGTCTGTCTGTCTGTCTGTCTGTCTGTCTGTCTGTCTGTCTGTCTGTCTGTCTGTCTGTCTGTCTGTCTGTCTGTCTGTCTGTCTGTCTGTCTGTCTGTCTGTCTGTCTGTCTGTCTGTCTGTCTGTCTGTCTGTCTGTCTGTCTGTCTGTCTGTCTGTCTGTCTGTCTGTCTGTCTGTCTGTCTGTCTGTCTCAAAACGATCATCTACCAAGGGTTTAGTCTGGCTAGACTGCGGCCGATTTTGGCTTGTCGCCGTTGGTGAAACTCTGCGGCGTGGCGGCCCGACTGCCGGCGATGGGCGAGAGAACGCTGCCGCGGCTCAGCGATCGATAATCCGCGGAGTGACCGCCGCCCAACGAGATGTCGCCAAACCTTGGCTCGCCAAGCAAAGTCAGCGGACTGTTGAATCCTGGCAGCTGATGCGAGGGCTGCTGTCCGGAGGACGACGCAGCCGATATTGTCGACGGCGTGAACCTGCCGCTGCTGAACGCACCGCCGCCGCCGCCGCCGATGCCCGAGTACGGTGACTGCGGCTGCCGGCAGGCGGTCAGTGGGATGTGCTCGTGGTGGCAGCCCGGGTATTCCTCCTCAAGGATGCAGTTGCAGGCCGGGGACCGGGATCTGGCAGCCGGGCAGCCACTGGGCAGCGTCATGAAGCGCTCGGCGGCTGTTTGAAAATTTTTTGATTGGGAATTTTTGCAGTAACGAAAATGTTGTGCCTGCTACTTATAGCAGTGTAGTGAAGGGGTTGTTTTATATTTAAACATATATATTTTCTCACGAACTTGTCGGTTTTTAGTGGGTTTTTTGTCGGCAAAACTGCTGGAACCCATCATTTTGGTTAGATTTTTTACAGAAGGGTGAGGTAGATGACCGTGAGGTACATGATGCTTTAGGTGGGAGACTGTGAAGTAGATGATGCTTTAGGTGGGAGACTGTGAAGTAGATGATGCTTCAGGTGGGATACTGTGAAGTAGATGATGCTTCAGGTGGGAGACTGTGAAGTAGATGATGCTTCAGGTGGGATACTGTGAAGTAGATGATGCTTCAGGTGGGAGACTGTGAAGTAGATGATGCTTCAGGTGGGAGACTGTGAAGTAGATGATGCTTTAGGTGGGATACTGTGAAGTAGATGATGCTTCAGGTGGGATACTGTGAAGTAGATGATGCTTCAGGTGGGATACTGTGAAGTAGATGATGCTTCAGGTGGGAGACTGTGAAGTAGATGATGCTTCAGGTGGGAGACTGTGAAGTAGATGATGCTTTAGGTGGGAGACTGTGAAGTAGATGATGCTTCAGGTGGGAGACTGTGAAGTAGATGATGCTTCAGGTGGGATACTGTGAAGTAGATGATGCTTCAGGTGGGAGACTGTGAAGTAGATGATGCTTCAGGTGGGAGACTGTGAAGTAGATGATGCTTCAGGTGGGAGACCGAGAGGTGGATGATGCTTCAGGTGGGAGACCGAGAGGTACATGATGCTTCAGGTGGGATACCGAGAGGTACATGATGCTTCAGGTAGGAGACCGAGAGGTAGACGATACTACGGAATACAAACTTTAAGGAAAACTTTAAAATGGCTCTATAGGATAAGAAGAATCAGATTTGAATCCCAACCGCGTGTAAAAAGAACGAGACGAACGGAAGAAAAAGTCCACAGGCTCTTCCAGCAGAAGCGGAAAATCTACAGAAGAGGCAACAAGATCCGCAAAAGCAGCTTTTCCACCCTTTACATGGTGCCAAAAAAAACTTCTTTTGCCGGAGGGAATCTTTTAGCCGCTAGGGAACACGGGGGGATAATGGGAGAGGAGAAGCAAGAGAAAGCCTTTCCCTTGTCACTAGGGCAACAAGTGCAGCGCCCCTGCAAACACATCAAGGAGGCGGCAGACTGGCCACTCTGCCGTCACCGACTCAGTCGCTGCCCCCCCTCTCGACTTTTAATGCTCCGAAAAATGGGAGATGCGAGATGGCCATCGTAAATCCTGCAGCGGTGCACAGCGGCTACTGGGAACAGAAGGAGAGGCGAGAGTCTTATTCAAAGCTGATACATTTTACTCGCATCCTCTTCTCGACAACACTCAGCCTTCAGTTCTTCCCTTCACTCTCTCTCTCTCTCTCTCTCTCTCTCTCTCGCTCTCTTTGCCCTTCCCTACCCCTCCAGGGAGAGGTGAACGGGAGTCGGGATCCGGCGGTGCGGCGGAGGGGACGACACGGCGGGGCTGGACAATTTATGCGATTCTTTCAAAGCCATATTGGCATCGACTGCATGCTGCCTCCTAGTAGTTGCTAGCGCTGCTGCCCTCTGCGCCCTGCATCTTTTCGAATCCTCTAGGGAGATTTCAGGCTGCACTTGCGCGTGTGGACTGTTTCATTTAGGGCGCCGCTTAAAAAAAAGTGCCAACTTGTTGTCAGGTGGCTGCTTTTGGGATGAATGCCTGATTAGGCGCGCATGAAATAAGCGCACAGTAAGAAGGCAGTGAGTAGGCAGTGTGAGAATCAGTGAGTAGGCAGTGTGAGAATCAGTGAGTAGGCAGTGTGAGAATCAGTGAGTAGGCAGTGTGAGAATCAGTGAGTAGGCAGTGTGAGAATCAGTGTGTAGACAGTGTGAGAATCAGTGAGTAGGCAGTGTGAGAATCAGTGAGTAGGCAGTGTGAGAATCAGTGAGTAGGCAGTGTGAGAATCAGTGAGTAGGCAGTGTGACAATCAGTGAGTAGGCAGTGTGAGAATCAGTGAGTAGGCAGTGTGGGAATCAGTGAGTAGGCAGTGTGAGAATCAGGAGTAGGCAGTGTGAGAATCAGTGAGTAGGCAGTGTGAGAATCAGTGAGTAGGCAGTGTGAGAATCAGTGAGTAGGCAGTGTGAGAATCAGTGAGTAGGCAGTGTGAGAATCAGTGAGTAGGCAGTGTGAGAATCAGTGAGTAGGCAGTGTGAGAATCAGTGTGTAGACAGTGTGAGAATCAGTGAGTAGGCAGTGTGAGAATCAGTGAGTAGGCAGTGTGAGAATCAGTGAGTAGGCAGTGTGAGAATCAGTGAGTAGGCAGTGTGACAATCAGTGAGTAGGCAGTGTGAGAATCAGTGAGTAGGCAGTGTGGGAATCAGTGAGTAGGCAGTGTGAGAATCAGTGAGTAGACAGTGTGAGAATCAGTGAGTAGGCAGTGTGAGAATCAGTGAGTAGGCAGTGTGAGAATCAGTGAGTAGGCAGTGTGAGAATCAGTGAGTAGGCAGTGTGAGAATCAGTGAGTAGGCAGTGTGACAATCAGTGAGTAGGCAGTGTGAGAATCAGTGAGTAGGCAGTGTGAGAATCAGTGAGTAGGCAGTGTGAGAATCAGTGTGTAGACAGTGTGAGAATCAGTGAGTAGGCAGTGTGAGAATCAGTGTGTAGGCAGTGTGCAGTGAGTAGGCAGTAGACAGGGAGAGGGGGTTGTGAGATGTCACTGCCCAATCCCATGAGTCAGGCTACCAGGCAGCATGTGGAAGGGGAGAGGAGCGAACAGAGAGGCGAGGAGAGAGATGGAGAAGCCTTGCTCACCATGACAGACTAATTTGCGGATAATCGCTGCCCTCAGCATCAGAGGGATTGCAACAATTCTAATTGTAAATTAGCCATAATTAGCTCGAATAGAAGTCAGGCAGGCCAATCACTCATCCGCCCGTCAACTTGTCAAAACTTCGTTAAAAAATAATAATCGCCAAATTATAATTCAGTTCGCCAACCCCCTGCCCCCGATAACAAAGAAATAATTTGAAAACGGACTGACTGGCACTCGAATACCAAATGGCACTTGTATTCGGCCTAAACAATTTCTGCTTGGCTTCCATCTGACCTCCAGAACAGTTCTCTGAAACCTGTTCTAGAGTGATTTTGCCCTGTTTAACAGCCAATGCCATCGAACCTTCGAATTTCAAATCGCTCCTGCCTTCATACCAATCACTCATTTTTTCTCATGCCATGCATCTCCAAATCTTCTCCGCTAAGCCTTGCTGACAACAAAGCTAGTGATTGATGTTTTATTCAGTCTCTTCAGTCCCCTCACTCCCACCATTTCCCCTCACTCTCACCCCTTCCCCTCACTCTCACCGTTTCCCCTCACTCTCACACCCCTTCCCCTCACTCTCACCATTCCCCTCACTCTCACACCCCTTCCCCTCACTCTCACCATTCCCCTCACTCTCACACCCCTTCCCCTCACTCTCCCCATTCCCCTCACTCTCACACCCCTTCCCCTCACTCTCCCCATTCCCCTCACTCTCATACCCCTTCCCCTCACTCTCACCGTTTCCCCTCACTCTCACCCCTTCCCCTCACTCTCCCCATTCCCCTCACTCTCACACCCCTTCCCCTCACTCTCACCGTTTCCCCTCACTCTCACCCCTTCCCCTCACTCTCCCCATTCCCCTCACTCTCACACCCCTTCCCCTCACTCTCACCGTTTCCCCTCACTCTCACCCCTTCCCCTCACTCTCACCCCTTCCCCTCACTCTCACCCCTTCCCCTCACTCTCCCAACCTTTCTCCTCAACTCACACCCTTCCCTTTACTCTCGCACCCCTTCCCCTCGCTCTCACACCTTTCCCCTCACTCTCCCCCATTCCCTTCACTCTCATACCCCTTCCCTTCACTCTCACACCCTTCCCCTCACTCTTTCTATTCCCCTCACTCTCACCCCTTCCCCTCACTCTCCCCCATTCCTTCACTCTCACACCCCTTCCCCTCACGCTGCCTCCCTTCCCGTCAGTACCTTTCTCCCCTCCAAAACATCCAGCATCATCCCTCTGCATCTCCCAGCTCATCGGTCCAGAAGTCAAAGTGGCGGCTCACCCCGCTGCTGATCCGAATGGATCTCTTCCTCGCTGGCCCCGTGTCCGGAATCCGCGGAGGCCACCTCGTAGTCTCCGGGTGGCAGCAGGTTCTGGTGGTGCGGCATCAGCGAGTAGCTGAGCTGCTGCTGATAGTGGCAGCCATTGTGAGGCTGCGGGCGGGGAGAGAAAGGGGTTCGGTATTTTAGCAACTGTACGAGAGTAGCCAATATGCATGAAGGATTAGAATGGATTGCTAATCTATGCCAGATGCATGAAGGAATAGAATGGATCGCTAATCTATGCTAGATGCATGAAGGAATAGAATGAATTGCTAATCTATGCAAGATGCATGAAGGAATAGAATGGATTGCTAATCTATGCTAGATGCATGAAGGAATAGAATGGATCGCTAATCTATGCTAGATGCATGAAGGAATAGAATGGATCGCTAATCTATGCCAGATGCATGAAGGAATAGAATGGATTGCTAATCTATGCTAGATGAATGAAGGATTAGAATGGATTGCTAATCTATGCTAGATGAATGAAGGAATAGAATGGATTGCTAATCTATGCTAGATGAATGAAGGAATAGAATGGACTGCTAATCTATGATCAATACCCGAACGAAGCAGAATAAACAACAAACATAAAGAATGTCTGTAAGATCCATAAATGCCCTGATTGCCCCACACTCATTTCTGATTAGAATGGCAATTTAGGCGACGGCGCACTTTTCTAAAACACGGAGGCTGTGTGGCGCAAGTCAATTGTGGATGGCGCCCAGGAAAAGCTGCAGCTTAAAGACAATGAGGGAGATGGAGAGTGGAGAGAGAGAGAGAGAGAGAGAGAGAGAGAGAGAGAGAGAGAGAGAGTTGAGGGCGGGTCACCGTGGCGCCACCCAGCCACTGACACAGCACAGGATGTGTAGGGGGCAGCTGCAAAGGCGCTTTATGCCTCATCATTGCATTCTCCTCCTTCTTCACCCAAGTCTTCAGTCTGTCTGTAGGCCCCCAGCCTCCCGCCGCGGCGCTCTCTCGTGTCCATCTCCTTCATCTCCTTCAGCTTCCTTCATCGTCGCCCCGCCCCCCCACACACCCCGATCCGCTGCTGTTTGAGTCTGCTAATTATTAATGGAAGACAGTCAGGTGAACAACAGAAGGGAGGGGTGGGGAGAGGCGCAGGTGTACAAATTGTCATCCAGTTATTTCACTGCAGGTTAGTTTTAAGGTGAACTCAATGAGAACAGGGCTTAGGGAACTGGGGGCATCTAGTTAGTGCATTAAGCAATCGCGCCAAAATTCACTGTTTTTCTGCTTCTAAAAGAACGGAAAACGGAGCTGAAGTGAGCTGGGAAGAGGGTCGAGACTGGCCGCCCTCCATCAGCCACTCGAGGTTGAAACTTGTAAACTTTTGCCTAACTCCAATTTGAATGCAATCAATTATGGTTTTATCCGATAGCGTCTACCCTCAGTCCCACTCCGTGTGCCCCACTTCAACGGACCGCGATGTATGAAGAAAATTGATTTTTGGAGAATAAGAGCGATTCAAACTACTTCAAGAAAATATTGATTCATAATTTTCTAATCCAGAGAGAGAGAGAGAGAAACTTGGATGACGCTTTCACAGCCTGATGGCGTCTGGGCACCTGGAGAGGTCTATACTGCGATAGATCTCATCTCATGTCATCACATCTCATTTCTCCTCTCCGCTCTTCTCCTCTCCTCTCCTCTCCTCTCCTCTCCTCTCCTCTCCTCTCCTCTCCTCTCCTCTCCTCTCCTCTCCTCTCCTCTCCTCTACTCTCCTCTCCTCTCCTCTCCTCTCCTCTCCTCTACTCTCCTCTCCTCTCCTCTCCTCTCCTCTCCTCTCCTCTCCTCTCCTCTCCTCTCCTCACCCACAAGCTACGATCAACTTGTACTTTTACCCGGGTCCAGAGCAATCAGTTTAGTATTTACGAG
This sequence comes from Macrostomum lignano, assembly GCA_002269645.1. Classification (NCBI taxonomy): domain Eukaryota; kingdom Metazoa; phylum Platyhelminthes; family Macrostomidae; genus Macrostomum; species Macrostomum lignano. Next base: position 101,418 of record NIVC01001647.1, on the reverse strand, counting down.
CAAAACCAGTAGTGGCCTCTGTTTAGAGCAGTGTCGGCCCAGAACTTTAAACAGTCCGCAACATTAATGAGCTGCATACGCAATGCAGGCCAAACTCAGTTGGAGATTCAGGGAAGTTTTTTAAAGCGTATGGATGCATTGGAAGATTAAAAAAGGCACAGATTGATTGGCTTTGCCTGCCAGAAGCAAACTTTGCGGCAGAAACTCGATAATAGGGAAGTGGAACACACTCCAGACTGGAGTCTACTCGCACCTGATTAAAAATACTCCCAATCAGCAGATGAAGTCGCACAAGTTTCTCTGCGACCTACCTACCTACCTATCTACTTACCTACCTACCTACCTACCCACTTACCTACTTACCTACCTACCTACTTACCTACCCACATACCTACTTACCTACCCACTTACTTACCTACTTACCTACCTACCAACTTATCTACCTACTTACCTACCTACCTTACCTACCTACCTACCTACCTACTTATCTACCTGCCTACCTACCTTGCTACTTACCTACCTACTTTTCCTACCTCCCTACTTACCTACTTACCTATCTATCGATCTACGAGTATCTACCTACTCGTACCCAACTATCTACCTTCCTACCTACCTACTTTACTTACCTCCATACCTACCTACCTACCTACCTACCTACCTACCTACCTATCTAACTACCTACCTACTTACCTACCTACCTACCTACCTACCTACCTACCTACCTACCTACCTACCTACCTACCTACCTACCTACCTACCTACCTACCTACCTATCTATCTACCAAACAAAGGACGCAGATCAAAGTTCCGCTTTGTCCCCAGTACACTGGCAGACTTGAACTTCACCTGGGTTCTATCCTAACAGGCCTCACTCCCATTATAAGAGCATCTCAGACGCTGCACTGGACTCCTGCCCACCTGTTGCAGAGTTTTCACGCCAACTCGAGCCAGAGGACCTCGCCGTAAGGGATATGGGGGAGAGAGACGCCACTAAGATCCCATTTTGATTAAGCGAACAGTGGAGTTTAGGGACTTAAGAAAATATGCGGTCTCTTAGAAATTTTCTGAGACGCTTTGGTTTGACTGCAGCTAGGTTGTTGTTTTTGATTGACGAAATTATCCAAATACAGTGTGCTGGCAGTGTGGGAATTTTCACCCAAGCCTAGAGCTGCCAGTCTGTCCCCAGCAGAGTGAACAGCAGCTCCCTGTGAGTGGCTTTTTAGCTAACTAACCGAAGCCGCGATTGCTTAACCTTTGAAAGTGCTGGCGTTCGGGGGCGCCACTTTTGGTGCCGAGAGGGCCCCACTTTTGGTGTCGAGGAGGCGCCACTTTTGGTGTCGAGAGGGCGCCACTTTTGGTGTCGAGAGGGCACCACTTTTAATGTCAGAGGGGCGCCACTTTTGGTGTCGAGAGGGCGCCACTTTTAATGTCAGAGGGGCGCCACTTTTTGTGTCGAAGGGCGCCACTTTTGGTGTCGAGAGGGCGCCACTTTTGGTGTCGAAGGGCGCCACTTTTGATGTCCAGAGGGCGCCACTTTTGGTGTCGAAGGGCGCCACATTTGATGTCGAGGGGGCGCTACTATTGCTGTCGAGGGGCGCCACTTTTGGTGTCGAGAGGGCGCCACTTTTGGTGTCGAGGGGCGCCACTTTTTGGTGTTGAGGGAGGCGCTACATAGATCTTTTCAGGACGCGCATAAGAGCTGCATTCTTGTAGAGACAAGAAAGGTCATCCAGAGGCCTCCAAAATTAACAGGAAACCCTACGTGTAAGTAAAGTGTGCTCAAGCACAGGTTTAGGCATCTTAATAGTCCAGAAATAGGCTCTCCCGACAACATAAAAAGTCTCCAAGCGCAGGAACTTTGAGATCGTATTCCGCTATTAAAAATGGATCGCAGAGTGGCAGTAAACTCAGGGGGAGTTGATCTCTGTGGATTCAACACAGAAGTCAGTCAGGCAGCCAGTTGCTGTTTGCGTGGATGCTGCCGCGGATGGCGGCAGTAAAATGGAACAATGCTTCCCCATCGGGCTTGTCCAGCCTCCTATTGTCGCATTGGGGCTGGCAAATCATTTCGATGAATCGGCGGACTAGATGGGAAAGTTGCGGATTGCGTGCTTGTTCCAGCCTTAATCCTGCTGTTCTATTGTTGACGGCCGAGGTCAGGGTCGCACAGTGAAGCTGATTTTCTCTGGGGTGTTTTGGGTTTTCATAACTCATAGATTTCTGCATTCACTATGGATTTGTTTGCCTGCTAATGCACTTATTTTAGGAGTTAGCGATTCAAGTGTTGAGGCAGGTGGGAGAGGGAGGTGGGAGAGGGAGGTGGGAGAGGGAGGTGGGAGAGGGAGGTGAGAGAGGAAGGTGAGAGAGGGAGGTGGGAGAGGGAGGTGAGAGAGGAAGGTGAGAGAGGGAGGTGGGAGAGGGAGGCGAGAGAGAAAGGTGAGAGAGGGAGGTGGGAGAGGGAGGCGCGAGAGAGGAAGGTGAGAGAGGGAGGTGGGAGAGGGAGGCGAGAGAGGAAGGTGAGAGAGGGAGGTGGGAGAGGGAGGCGCGAGAGAGGAAGGTGAGAGAGGGAGGTGGGAGAGGGAGGCGAGAGAGGAAGGTGAGAGAGGGAGGTGAGAGAGGAAGGTGAGAGAGGGAGGTGGGAGAGGGAGGTGAGAGAGGAAGGTGAGAGAGGGAGGTGGGAGAGGGAGGTGGGAGAGGAAGGTGAGAGAGGGAGGTGGGAGAGGGAGGTGGGAGAGGGAGGTGGGAGAGGAAGGTGAGAGAGGGAGGTGGGAGAGGGAGGTGGGAGAGGGAGGTGGGAGAGGAATGTGGGAGAGAGAGCTGGGAGAGGGAGGTGGGAGAGGGAGGTGGGAGAGGGAGGTGGGAGAGGGAGGTGGGAGAGGAATGTGGGAGAGGGAGGTGGGAGAGGGAGGTGGGAGAGGGAGGTGAGAGAGGAAGGTGAGAGAGGGAGGTGGGAGAGGGAGGTGAGAGAGGAAGGTGAGAGAGGGAGGTGGGAGAGGGAGGTGAGAGAGGAAGGTGAGAGAGGGAGGTGGAGAGGGAGGTGGGAGAGGAAGGTGAGAGAGGGAGGTGGGAGAGGGAGGTGGGAGAAGAAGGTGAGAGAGGGAGGTGGGAGAGGGAGGTGAGAGAGGAAGGTGAGAGAGGGAGGTGGGAGAGGGAGGTGGGAGAGGGAGGCGAGAGAGGAAGGTGAGAGAGGGAGGTGGGAGAGGGAGGTGGGAGAGGGAGGTGGGAGAGGGAGGTGGGAGAGGGAGGTGGGAGAGGGAGGTGGGAGAGGGAGGTGGGAGAGGAAGGTGGAAGAGGGGGATGGAGAGGGAGGTGGGAGAGGGAGGTGGGAGAGGGAGGTTTGTAGACGCAGTTGGGAGAGGGAGGTGGGAGAGGGAGGTTTGTAGACGCAGTTGGGAGAGGGAGGTGGGAGAAGGGGGATGGAGAGGGAGGTGGGAGAGGGAGGTGGGAGAGGGAGGTGGGAGAGGGAGGTGGGAGAGGGAGGTGGGAGAGGGAGGTGGGAGAGGGAGGTGGGAGAGGGAGGAGGGAGAGGGAGGTGGGAGAGGGAGGTGGGAGAGGGAGGTGGGAGAGGGAGGAGGGAGAGGGAGGTGGGAGAGGGAGGTGGGAGAGGGAGGTGGGAGAGGGAGGTGGGAGAGGGAGGTGGGAGAGGGAGGTGGGAGAGGGAGGTGGGAGAGGGAGGTGGGAGAGGGAGGTGGGAGAGGGAGGTGGGAGAGGGAGGTGGGAGAGGATGGGGAGAGAGAGACAGGTGAGTATGCACCCAGCAAACACGCAGAATCAAAGCAGTCCAGAGCCCTCCAGCCCGAAGCAGCATGCAAGGTGGCTGACACTCGCGAAAGACTGCATGGGAAAAAAGCAGAAAAAGTCAAATGAAGAGGCAACGTGGAAGAAAAAGAAATCAATTATGGCAGTCGAGAGAGGAGGCCAGAAAAAATTGGTGAATAACGGTTCCGGGCGAGGTGGTGGCACAGATTCGTGACTCAACATTTATTTCTCTTCATTTAATTTTTTACACCAGCGAGAGATGGCGGGCACGGCCGCTGCTGCTGAGCCGCGTGGGAAAGGCAAACACGGGCCTTCTGGCAACATTTCCCCTCACTTGGGACCGCCATCGCACCTGGCCTTCTCAGGGCCTGCCCGGGGCCTGTTGGCCCTGCCCAATTTGAGGGAAAAATTATTGCGGAAGGAGTAGCAACAGAAATTTGAATATGAAATTTCTGCAACAAAGTAGGGAAGAAGCCGGATCTGGGAGCTGTCTGAGAGGCCGAACCTGCCTGACACAGCGGGAGGGGGGAAAATCAGATCCCCTAATAATAAACTGGGGGCAGCGAGATCCTCTTTAATCACGCAAATCCGGTGATAGGGATGGCCGGTGCGCCCAGCCTCTTGTTATGCAAATTGTTAAAGTGCAATTTCAACTCCGCGGGGATTAGAGAGAGAGGGGGGAGAATCGCGAGGCTGAGAAGGGGATGCTGGAAGCAGATGGACTGATGAAGAGAGGACAGCGCTCTCTTTTTAAGACTGGCCGAAGCCCTCTTTTTATTCTCCCTTTTCACACTTTGCTTCACTGAGTCGAAGAAATTGCGGAGTCCTGGGCGAGATGAGGAAGGGACGGAAGCTGCGAGGCTCTCCATCTCATTAAGTTGAGCCCGCACGGTTCCTTCGAGTCGAATTCTTAGAGAAGAAAAGGGGCTGTTTTATTCTGCGGGCCAGCTGCTTGCAGTTGTGAAAGACAATCCATTGAATAGAGAGCCGTATTGCAATTCAGTAAGTGCCTTTTCCAGCTGCACACAATGGCGCTGTACAGTATGGCAGCTACCTGACAGTTGACACTGACGGCTGCTTCTTGAACTGAATGACGAATGATCTCATCATCAGTGCATCTATCTATCTATCTATCTATCTATCTATCTATCTATCTATCTATCTATCTATCTATCTATCTATCTATCTATCTATCTATCTATCTATCTATCTATCTATCTATCTATCTATCTATCTATCTATCTATCTATCTATCTATCTATCTATCTATCTATCTATCTATCTATCTATCTATCTATCTATCTATCTATCTATCTATCTATCTATCTATCTATCTATCTATCTATCTATCTATCTATCTATCTATCTATCTTATCTATCTATCTATCTATCTATCTATCTATCTATCTATCTATCTATCTATCTATCTATCTATCTATCTATCTATCTATCTATCTATCTATCTATCTATCTATCTATCTATCTATCTATCTATCTATCTATCTATCTATCTATCTATCTATCTATCTATCTATCTATCTATCTATCTATCTATCTATCTATCTATCTATCTATCTATCTATCTATCTATCTATCTATCTATCTATCTATCTATCTATCTATCTATCTATCTATCTATCTATCTATCTATCTATCTATCTATCTATCTATCTATCTATCTATCTATCTATCTATCTATCTATCTATCTATCTATCTATCTATCTATCTATCTATCTATCTATCTATCTATCTATCTATCTATCTATCTATCTATCTATCTATCTATCTATCTATCTATCTATCTATCTATCTATCTATCTATCTATCTATCTATCTATCTATCTATCTATCTATCTATCTATCTATCTATCTATCTATCTATCTATCTATCTATCTATCTATCTATCTATCTATCTATCTATCTATCTATCTATCTATCTATCTATCTATCTATCTATCTATCTATCTATCTATCTATCTATCTATCTATCTATCTATCTATCTATCTATCTATCTATCTATCTATCTATCTATCTATCTATCTATCTATCTATCTATCTATCTATCTATCTATCTATCTATCTATCTATCTATCTATCTATCTATCTATCTATCTATCTATCTACTATCTATCTATCTATCTATCTATCTATCTATCTATCTATCTATCTATCTATCTATCTATCTATCTATCTATCTATCTATCTATCTATCTATCTATCTATCTATCTATCTATCTATCTATCTATCTATCTATCTATCTATCTATCTATCTATCTATCTATCTATCTATCTATCTATCTATCTATCTATCTATCTATCTATCTATCTATCTATCTATCTATCTATATATCTATCTATCTATCTATCTATCTATCTATCTATCTATCTATCTATCTATCTATCTATCTATCTATCTATCTATCTATCTTCAACGGCAATCAATCAATCAATCAATAATCACCTACCAGAAGCTACTTACAGCAGATCTAAGCAACCAGAAGGGACAGTTTTCCCATTTTGCTGTTGGAGCAGCCTAGGGGAGAAACACGAAATTTCCATAAAAACGATTCTTCAGAACAAATTTTCAGAGAACTCAGCAGCGAACAGCTTTCGCTCAGAACTGGTCAAACACACAGTCTTGGCAGCAAAATTCGATTTCAATGTCAATGCCTTTCAGAGTCCGGAGGCCCGTCCTCAGCCCGCTGTCTCCGTCCAACAGTTCAAACAGGGGGGGGGGGGGACACGCAGCCCCCGAGGCCCAGCTGACAACTCGCCGACTTTATTCAGCGCATGGTGTTTGCACTGCCACCCCCCCCCCTGCCCCCAGCTTCCGCGATGGGGCATGTAGGCGGAGCGGGTTTCGGACTGAAATTTGGGCCCTAGAAAAGAAATCAATTGTTCCTCATCGCAGTCATCGACTCAGTGCAAGTGCAGCTGGAGAGGGGATTTTTGGGGAGTTATGGTGCCGCGTGACAAACTGCCGAATTTGGGGATTAAAATCCATCTGGTTCTCGCAGAACTGAAATACTGCAATAGAAAACTGCAATAGAAAACTGCAATAGAAAACTGCAATAGAAAACTGCAAGTTGCCGAAACGCGGATTAATGTTGATGAGGCTAACAATATTTTTAAAGAGAGACTTCCCTCGCAGCCTGAACTGCCCCCGCGGGGACTTGACCTGACCCGGGGAGACGGTGCGCTAAGCTGATGGCACTTTGAAGGGGAGGCAGTGGCCGCGGACAAGAGTGAAAATAGAGAAAAAACCTGACTCAAGAAGAGCCTCTGTCGCTTTTCTGTCCGCTTCCTCCTCTTTCTGTTGGAGCACAATTTTTTATTGCTCTTTCTGACACACTGGGGAGATGGGAGAAAACTTTACTTCGGCGTGCACTTGTATTTGGGCAAAGAATTAGTTTGATGATGATGAGCAAAAGCTGGAACTGCATCGGGGGAGAGTCCGTTAGCCGTCGGACTAGCTCATAACGGCCATAGAGATCATTAAAAATGATAGGACGCTATTCAATATCTGTGAGAGGGGGGGGGCTGGCGGCAGGTGGAGAGGTCGCATCACACAGTCCTCCCTTATGCGAACGATAAAGACTCAAGTGACATCTCAACTGTTCAATAAGAAGATTAACTAAGCAGCCGCAGTGTCGGCTCAGGTTTTTGATCAGATCGGGGAGCGGGCAACAATAGACCAAGCAGCGGGAACGCATATTCCAATATATCGAGCGGGATTAAGAAGTAGACGGGTCTCAAGCTGACTGTGCGGGCGGTGACGTTGGGGGTGGGGGGTAATTAACCCTTTCCACCCCTGGTGGCAGCGGCGGTGGACCGGGAATCAGTAGGAGGGGGGGGGGGGCGGGAGAAAAAAATGCCTCAGTCAACCCCTCAGACGAGTTACGTAATCTGGCGGGGGTCCCCCTGACCGAGACGGGGGCGCCGTTAGTTGGAGCGGCATTCCTGCCTGCCCGTCTCTTGAATGTCTGAACGGGCAGTTGGAGGAGAAGGAGGGCTGGTGGCGCGACGCAGGACATTCCAGAGTGGACGATTGGCTTGATTGAGAGACTGGGAGACTTGGGGGCGAGGGGTCGGACAGTCTCAGCTGACCCATCCGTCATTTTTGGGCTGAAGAAAAATGCTCCCCGCCGGCCCAGATGAATAAATCTTCCCCCATCATTGACAGGTTGGCCAGCCTCACCTCCCGGATGCGCAGAGTTCCTCCGTCCGGAGTCGGCTGGTGCCCGAAAGTTGACAGCAGCTGCCGCCGGCTGCCTCCGCCGTCCGTCGGGAAGCTTCCAGTGCTGCCGCCGCCGCCGCCGCCGCCGCCGCCACCGCCGCCGCCGCCGCCGCCGCCACCGTCCATGCCGGCTGGTGGGCCGCGATCCGCCGCCGCTGCCGCTGCCGCCGCTTCCGCCTGGCGCCCGCCGCCTTTGCTGCGGCGTCTCCGATCGCCTCCTCTGCCGCCGCCACCGCCGCCGCCACCGCCGCCGCTGCCGCTGGAAGATCCCAGGAAGCAGGGCTGGCGCCTGTTCAACAGCACGATGGCCACGACCAGCACCACGGTGATGAAGCTGGAGGCCACCACGATGATGAGCAGCACTGTCCAGTTGTAGCCGGAGCCCCAGCCGGCTCCCAGCCGGTCCGACCGAGCCGCCGACACGAGCACGCTGAAGTTCAGCCAGACCGTGTGCGGCCGCGGCGCCCCGGTGTCCGTGACGGCCAGGCTCAGCTGGTGCCGGCCGGGCGCCAGTGCGTTGGCCACCCGCAGCTGGCCGCTGCCCGAGTCGATTTCGAATAGGCGAACCCGCTGACGCAGCCGGAGGTGCAGCGAGCCGCGGCGCAGGCAGTCGATTGCCGATTCTGACGGCTCGCAGTCGTCGGCGTCGGTGGCTTCGATCTGCCGATGGTGGTTGGTGGCGATGAGGAAATTAAAAATGAATAATAAATGTTGAGAAGAAATGAGAAGTTTCTGAGAAGAAAATGAGAAGTTTCTGAAAAGGAAATGAGAATTTTCTGAGAAGGAAATGAGAAGTTTCTGAGAAGGAAATGAGAAGGAAATGAGAAGGAAATGAGAATTTTCTGAGAAGGAAATGAGAAGTTTCTGAGAAGGAAATGAGAAGTTTCTGAAAAGGAAATGAGAATTTTCTGAGAAGGAAATGAGAAGTTTCTGAGAAGGAAATAAGAAGTTTCTGAAAAGGAAATGAGAATTTTCTGAGAAGGAAATGAGAAGTTTCTGAGAAGGAAATGAGAAGTTTCTCTGCAAAAAACGAGCGGTCCGAGGGCCAACCTGAGTGACGGTGGCTCCCACGGGCTGCTGGTCGGTGATGTTGAACTGCTGGTTCGGTGCGGGCCGCAGAATTCGTGGCGGATTGTCGTTGAGGTCGCGCAGCCGGACGGTGACGGTGGCGGTGGTCTCCTGCACCGGCGGGCCGCCGACATTCCTCAGCGCCACCATCAGCAGGTGCTGCGGCGCCGCCTCCCGGTCGAGGACGCCGCGGGCGGAGACTCGGCCGTCCGGTTCCACAGTGAAGTTGAGGTTGAGTCCAGGCGGACTGCGCAGAGTCCTGAGCAGCCGGAAGCTGGTCCGGTGGTTGTCGGTGTTCGGCTGGTCGCGGTCCGTGTAGGCGAGCTGGCCGATGGGGATGAAGGCGGCGAAGTGGCTGCCAAAGGTCTCGTTGACGGTCAGCGTGCTGGGCTCGGCCAGCTGCGGCGGGTTGTCGTTGATGTCGACAATCTTGACGTTCACCCGGGTGCTGCTGGTGTGCAGGCCGTCGGAGGCTTCGATCGTCAGGACGCAGACTGGCTGAGCTCCTTCGAAGCTGGTCATCGCCTCGCGGTCCAACGGCGCCAGAGTGCGGATGGTGCCGGTGGCGGCGTCCACCTGGAAGTGGCCCTTGTCCAGGCACTCATCCGCCAGCCGGTAGGTGATGTTGGCCGTGGCGTCGGCGTCCGTGGCCGTCACCTTGGCAACGAATTCGTTCTCCAGCTGCTCGGGCACCTGCCGATCGTAGACTATCATGTCTGGAAACTCCGGCGCGTGCTCGTTGACGTCCTCGATGTCAATGGCGAAGGTCTTGTTGACGGTGCGCCTTGGCTCGCCGTGGTCCCAGCACTCGACGGTCAGTGAGTCCTGCGCCTGTGCCTCGCGATCGTACAGCCGCGTGGAGTTCAGCGCGTAGATCTCCGCCTCGCTGGCAGTCGGGAGCAGCCGCATGACGAATCTGTCGCCGCCCTCGGTCAGTCGGCAGTCGACCCGCCCGTTGTCGCCGAGGTCGCCGTCAGAGACGCGCAGAACGGCGAACCGGCCGTTGACGACGTTTTCGCGGAGGGACGGCGCCGCCGACCGGGCCTGCAGCGACATCTCCGGCGCGTGGTCGTTCACGTCAAGGACGTCGATGATCACCCGCGCGGTGTCGCTCAACGGCGTGGCGCCGCTGTCCGAGACGCGGACGTCGAAGGAGATCCGGGCCTGGTCGGCGGCGTTCAACGGCCCGACAAGAAACAGATCGCCATCAGCGCCGATGTCGAAGGCCTCGCCGCCGGGAGGAACAATGGAGTACACCAGCCGGCCGTTCTCGCCGTCGTCGGCGTCGGTGGCTTTCAGACGGTCGACCAGCACCCTCTGGCCAGATTTGTAGTCGGACTCGGACACGGGTCCGAGGCGGTACTCGCGCTGGCTGAACTTCGGCAAGTTGTCGTTCACGTCCAGGACTCGAATCTGGGGAGGGGAGGGAGGAGGGGGAGTTGTAAGGGGAACGTCGAGAAATGATGAGGGGAATGATGAGGGGAATGATGGGAGGGAATGATGAGGGGAATGATGGGAGGGAATGATGAGGGGAATGATGAGGGGAATGATGAGGGGAATGATGAGGGGAATGATGAGGGGAATGATGGGAGGGAATGATGAGGGGAATGCTGGGGGAAATGATGAGGGGAATGATGAGGGGGAATGCTGACTGAGGGGAATGATGAGGGGAATGATGAGGGGAATGCTGAGGGGAATGTTGAGGGGAATGATGAGGGGAATGCTGAGGGGAATGTTGAGGGGAATGATGAGGGGAATGCTGAGGGGAATGCTAAGGGAAATGATGAGGGTAATAATAAGGGGACTGATGCAGGAATGATGCAGGAATGATGCAGGAATGATGCAGGAATGATGCAGGAATGATGCAGGAATGATGCAGGAATGATGCAGGAATGATGAGGGAAATGATGCGGGCTCTACAAGCAGGCAATTGCGGCGTCCCCAACCTGCACAGTGGTGGTGTTGCAAAGCCGTTGTGAGGCTCTGTCGCAGGCCTCCAGCGTGATGTTGTAGCCGCGCAGTTTCTCATAGTCCAGCCCCGGACCGACCAGCAGCTGCGGCTGGGCCGTGTCGGCCCTACTGAGCCGGTCCACCTTGAGCCTGGACGGCTCGCTAATGCTCACGATTCGAGTGAGGGTGGCCCCGTTGAGGCCGGCGTCCCGGTCTGTCACGGCGGGCAGCTGCAGTGTCTGATCGTTGACGTTCTCGGTGACCTCCAGCGGCGCGTGCAGCGGAGCAAACGTTGGCGCGTTGTCATTTTTGTCCCGGATGACGAGCTCCAACTGGATGACGGTGACCGGGCTTGGCCGGTCAAAGTTCTCCAGCCGCAGGTTGAAGGACTTGCGGCACTCCGGCAGGTTCGGACAGTGCATCTCGGCGCTGTCCCGGTCGATTCGTTGATTCAAACGCAGCCGACCTTCGGGGTCGGCCAGGACAAGCTGACTGGCGAGCTCCCAGCCCGGGCCGAAGCCTCTCGGCTGGGTGAGCGTCAGGCTGTCGCCCGGCGCGTGTCGCAGCCTGAGGCAATCGGTGTACAGGTTGGGCCCGTCCAGCGTGGCGCCCTGCTCCACCTCCTCGACTACGGTGAACTGGCAGGCGGCGGCACCGCCTTCAACGGCGACAACGGCGAGGCGCAGGAGGCAGAGGAGGGCCGGGATGAGCATGATTCCCGGTGTGTCTGAAAGGCGGCGGCAGTTGGGAAGCTGTTGATGCCGATGTTGATGATGAAGATGATGCAAATGATACCAAACAGGCTCTCGGCTTGGAACTAAAAAGGATCGCTGTGGGTGGCCCTAATCCGCTCCTCCAGACCGGAGAAAGAATTGAAGCAATGCCACGGATTAGCAGAGAGAGAGCGAGAGAGAGCTTCACTTTCCCTACCCCCCCCCCTCCACCCGGACCCGCCTTTTAATTATTGCTTTTGGTAGTCATTGGTTTCAATATTGCGCTACGCACCTCCGCCCCTACCCCCATCTGTGCCTTCCTGCTACAGCCGTAGAATTCATTGATTAAAAGCAATTTTTTTCAATTTCACGAATAAGTAAGTCGCAAGTCAGTTGTGAAACAGCGCCAGAATAAGGAAATTATGCACCCCCCTTGGACAGCAGGTGAGATCAAGTGCTGGCTGGCCGAGCTGCAGAATTTGCCTGCAAAGCAATCAACTTGTATAGCGAGTGTAGCTGTGCGTGAACGGACGGCCGGGGGTTGGACTGGCCGGAGGGAGGTGTCCGAGCGACCAATTCAGGTCAAGAAACCCGAAAAGTTGAGAGCGAAGCGCCTTTAAAAACTCTATCCTTTTCTCTAGAACTCTATCCTATGCACGCCACTTAGTCTTTCAAATCTCAATGGGTGCTTGAAGCTGAGGGGCGCCTTCGGCTTCGGCATGGATAACTGGGATTGTGAGGCACCGGTGAAGTTCCCGGGTGCTGCGGCAGCAGCTTGACCCCGCGAGCTCGGCTGACCTTGACCTGCCTACTGCAGCAGAATGTTAGATAGATAGATAGATAGATAGATAGATAGATAGATAGATAGATAGATAGACAGATAGATAGATAGATAGATAGATAGATAGATAGATAGATAGATAGATAGATAGATAGATAGATAGATAGATAGATAGATAGATAGATAGATAGATAGATAGATAGATAGATAGATAGATAGATAGACAGATAGATAGATAGATAGATAGATAGACAGATAGATAGATAGATAGATAGATAGATAGATAGATAGATAGATAGATAGATAGATAGATAGATAGATAGATAGATAGATAGATAGATAGATAGATAGATAGATAGATAGATAGATAGATAGATAGATAGATAGATAGATAGATAGATAGATAGATAGATAGATAGATAGATAGATAGATAGATAGATAGATAGATAGATAGATAGATAGATAGATAGATAGATAGATAGATAGATAGATAGATAGATAGATAGATAGATAGATAGATATATAGATAGATAGATAGATAGATAGATAGACAGATAGATAGATAGATAGATAGATAGATAGATAGATAGATAGATAGATAGATAGATAGATAGATAGATAGATAGATAGATAGATAGATAGATAGATAGATAGATAGATAGATAGATAGATAGATAGATAGATAGATAGATAGATAGATAGATAGATAGATAGATAGATAGATAGATAGATAGATAGATAGATAGATAGATAGATAGATAGATAGATAGATAGATAGATAGATAGATAGATAGATAGATAGATAGATAGATAGATAGATAGATAGATAGATAGATAGATAGATAGATAGATAGATAGATAGATAGATAGATAGATAGATAGATAGATAGATAGATAGATAGATAGATAGATAGATAGATAGATAGATAGATAGATAGATAGATAGATAGATAGATAGATAGATAGATAGATAGATAGATAGATAGATAGATAGATAGATAGATAGATAGATAGATAGATAGATAGATAGATAGATAGATAGATAGATAGATAGATAGATAGATAGATAGATAGATAGATAGATAGATAGATAGATAGATAGATAGATAGATAGATAGATAGATAGATAGATAGATAGATAGATAGATAGATAGATAGATAGATAGATAGATAGATAGATAGATAGATAGATAGATAGATAGATAGATAGATAGATAGATAGATAGGTAGCTAGATAGATAGATAGATAGATAGATAGATAGATAGATAGATAGATAGATAGATAGATAGATAGATAGATAGATAGATAGATAGATAGATAGATAGATAGATAGATAGATAGATAGATAGATAGATAGATAGATAGATAGATAGATAGATAGATAGATAGATAGATAGATAGATAGATAGATAGATAGATAGATAGATAGATAGATAGATAGATAGATAGATAGATAGATAGATAGATAGATAGATAGATAGATAGATAGATAGATAGATAGATAGATAGATAGATAGATAGATAGATAGATAGATAGATAGATAGATAGATACACAGATACACAGATGCTGTATGCTTCGCTCCGCAGGGGATCGCTCCCACCGCCAGGCACTGGGGTGCCCGTTGGCCAAAATGACACATAAAGTGACGCACAACAGCAAGCTGAAAGTGTTTGACTAACCGCGGCAGCTGCCACCCCCTGCCGCCCCCCCGCTTGCGCATCCATTCGGATGATGAAGCCGTTTCGGTGACCCTCCTCCCAGTCTCCGCAGCCATTTTCGGCCGCTCATCGGCCCCATAGCCGCAACCTTGTCAATCCCACGGACTGAGCGTACGGAGGCCTGATGAAAACCGGGCGCTGGGGGGGGGGGGGTCGCAGCTTCCGGATTTCTGCGACCAGCAGAAAGCTTCTAGAGGCAGCAGCGGGAGAGCAGCAGCAACTGTTGCAACAGGAGACCCCCTAGTGTGAGCATCTTCGATGGAGGAGATCCATCTGCATATGGAGGCAATCTCCAAGCTACTAGTGAAAGACAATGGGGGAATTTCCCGCACAGAATGCAGCAACTGCTTCTTCCAGCCCGGCCTAGCCAAATTCGAAGACGGCTATTTAAGTATTCGAAAATGGCTTCCCTGAATGCAGGAAAAGAAGAAGAGGAAAAAGAAGAAGAACAGCCAAATCTTGGCACCTTGTTGAAGACAGCAGGTGCAAGTAGCAGGTGGGCCTGTGTGCCCACCACAGCGGTTCTCTTCATAAATACAGTCTATCAATCAGTAGTCAGTCTCTGGCACACGCAAACTGGCTTTATTAAAGAAAATAAACACTGGTAGCGGAACCAGAAAAAAAACTGTTTTAAGTACTCTGCTTTTTTATGATAGCTCTGGGAGCAATGTCCTACAAATCGGTCCAGACCGACTGTCTCGCTTACAGCAGTTGCAGAGGAGTCCGTCAGGGTCTGGCGGGCCCTGTGATTGATCATGGGGACTGCGCATCCGCCTTCCATAACCCACCCCCAGATCCCTATGCTGCTGGAACAGGGCTAAGTGGTTTCTGTCTGCGGCACAGCACAGGCTGGCATTGGGGCGCAGGTCAGGCCAAGGCGGATGTGCATCATTCTTCACCTGCGCCAAGGGAAGCATTGTGTCTCTGAGACTTCCCCCCCCCGCTGCCTCAGTGCCTCTCTGCGGCTTGCCGGTACAAACCCTTCCATCGGTAACTTCTGCTGAGCATTTCCATGCTGCCCCCTGACCCCCCACTGGCACTGGCTGAAGCAGAAATAGAGATTTATGATTTTTATATGCTGCCATCATCTTGAGGAACTGGCGTATATCGGCTGCCAACCCCCCCCCCCATTGTTACACAGATTCCCCCAGACCCAGTTAGAAACTAAAAAGACAGATGGGCCTGTATATTCCCACTTATTATACAATATTATCATTGTTAATGCTATGCACAACAGTCATCATTCTCTTGTCAATTTTTGGGAAGCAACCTTTGCAGCAACATCGCCCTGGCAACAAGATCATTCTTTCTCTCTCCGCTCCGCTTCCACTGAGCCAGATTTTAGAAACTGCTGCAGAAAGTCTTGCGCTTTTAGAAGAAAAGGGAGCTAGCTAGTCTTAAAAGCTCTGTCAGTTTTGCATCAAGCGCCGGATACCGGATGTCTGCTGGTGGGAGCTGATGGGCTAAGTAGACACCCGGATATCTATACTCTTAGATATCATTGAAGCACTTTAGTTCAGAACTGACCTGGCCAAGATGGGCTTTGCATGTTGTTTTAATCTCTCCCAACCTGACTCTCTCCCAGTCTGACTCTCTCCCAATCTGACTCTCTCCCTATCTGACTCTCCCCTAACCTGACTCTCTCCCAGTCTGACTCTACCCTAACCTGACTCTCTCCCTATCTGACTCTCTCCCAATCTGACTCTCTCCCAATCTGACTCTCTCCCAATCTGACTCTCCCCCAATCTGACTCTCCCCTAACCTGACTCTCTCCTAACCTGACTCTCTCCCAATCTGACTCTCCCCTAACCTGACTCTCTCCCAATCTGACTCTCTCCCAATCTGACTCTCTCCCAATCTGACTCTCTCCCAATCTGACTCTCTCCCAATCTGACTCTCTCCCAATCTGACTCTCCCCCAATCTGACTCTCTCCCAATCTGACTCTCCCCTAACCTGACTCTCTCCCAATCTGACTCTCTCCCAATCTGACTCTCCCCCAATCTGACTCTCCCCTAACCTGACTCTCTCCCAATCTGACTCTCCCCCAATCTGACTCTCCCCCAATCTGACTCTCCCCTAACCTGACTCTCTCCCAATCTGACTCTCCCCCAATCTGACTCTCCCCCAATCTGACTCTCCCCTAACCTGACTCTCTCCCTATCTGACTCTCCCAATCTGACTCTCCCCCAATCTGACTCTCCCCCAATCTGACTCTCCCCTAACCTGACTCTCTCCCAATCTGACTCTCCCCCAATCTGACTCTCCCCCAATCTGACTCTCTCCCAATCTGACTCTCTCCCAATCTGACTCCCTATTAAAGGGGGAATCACTGTTATGCACTTGACCAAAGTTAGATGAAGATTAGATAATAATCATTTTTAGTATATGGGATTAGCCATCCGATTAGGCACCCGATTAGCCATCCGATTAGCCACCCGATTAGCCATCTGATTAGCCATCCGATTAGCCACCCGATTAGCCATCCGATTAGCCATCCGATTAGCCATCCGATTAGCCACCCGATTAGCCATCTGATTAGCCATCCGATTAGCCACCGATTAGCCATTCGATTAGCCATCCGATTAGCCACCCGATTAGCCACCCGATTAGCCTCCCTATCAGCAGGCCATGCCAGATTGCTCACAGCAAAGTGCGCTCTGTTTCTCAGGCCAGTGCAGCCGGGATGACCCGAATGTGTGTGCGAGAGACGACAGGAACTCGAAGCGCCCCCCCTCCCAACCCGGATCAATCGACCCGCTTACTAAGAAATTTCCAGGAACCGAAAACGTGAAAGACAGACTGGGACAGCATCCAAGTCTTCTCCATCAGCAGCAGCCGCCAGCAAAAACTCGAACCAGCAACCGACCTCCCCCTTCCCCAAACTCCAAGACGGAGGAAAGTGTTGATCTCTCTCTCCCTCGCCTGGTCTCGACAAACCGAATAAATAAATAAATGATTGATCGAGCGGCATTGAGCACAGACATGGATCCCTTCTGGTGTAAATTTCTCCTTCTCATTTCGCAATTTTCCCACCCAAAAACAATTTCTTAGAAAGAGATGACAAATTGTCGAGTTATATGACGAATCTCCCAGATTGTAATCTGCCAATCTCCTCCCAGTCAAACTCTAATTGCAAGCACGCTAGTTTGTGTTGGGCTGCATGGCTTTTTTCTTTCTGATTTCTGCATATTAATTCTTCTTTTATAATAGCGACACTTTTATTGGGAGAGAAACAGTAAAAAAACAGTAGTGTCAGACACTGATGTAGAAATTTTTGCGATCAATATTAATTATTGCCCTAAGTGAGAGAGATTCAGAGATGAGACTGCGAGAGAGAGAGAGAGAGAGAGAGAGAGAGAGAGAACCTATGCTCGTATACAGCCATGTCTTTTACTGCTTAACTATTTTTTAGCGGAATAGCGGTGCGCATGTGGGGCAAAAAACTGTAGAGAGAGAGAGAGACAAGGGAAATCCTTGTTCAGGGCGCCATCTGTCCAGAAACTGGACCTGACCATTAGTGAGTAGAATTTCGAACTTGTCCTTTGCTTATGGTTGGAATAAAATCGCAATGCTGACACAATGGGTCGTCTGAGACTTGGGTCTTGAATAGAATAATGCATATTGCTAGAGAGCAGTTCTGCCCGCAAGGCACTTCACAGAGAGAGGCTCAGTCTGTGCGGTGGGTGTCGGTAAGGATAATTAGCACGCCTCGTCTAACAACTGGCCGCACAGCACCGCTGCTACAAATCTGTGCTGCCGTCTGACGCGTATTGTCTTGAAAATATTGTTGCCAGGTGAGTCTAATATCTCAAGACAATGAGGAGATGATATAGAGATGTGCTAATGGCCGGAAATCTTCAGGCTCTGACAGAATCTGAATGGCACGGTATCGCAACTGACTGAAGACAAAACCCCGTCATTAGGTTTCTGTTGCTTGGCTGCATGTTGCAACTTCTGTCTTTAGGAATTTCCTTTCTAAAGAAATTTGCTTTGCTCAAAATAAACCCCAACATACTCAGCGATGGCAGTGACGCAGTCAGATAGACAGGGCAGGTAGGGAGGCTGAGCTGATGTGGCGTCAAGCGAGAGTCTGCGCGCTGTTATTGTGCTATTATTATTATTATGCGCCGGCACGAAAACCTTCTGCTGTTCTCCCTCTCCGATCCCGGAGCTCTTGTTTTGTTTGTCCACGGGGCAAGGATGTGGATGCCGAGTTCCCTCCATTGAGATTTTCTCACGCCCCCAGAGACTGAGGGGGGGGGGGTGTCACGATTCCCACAGCGATATTGGCTGCTGTGAAGTTGCCGCACCGGCACCCTGCTCAAACCAGCCCGTTCCCCATTTTAGCCTCATATACTCATTCTCACAATTCTCGCAGGCCCTCAATTAGGCAGCTAGCACTCCCCCCCCCATAGCGAAGCAGATATTAATAATGTTATTAAAATTTCGAGCAAAATCCCCCCCTAAATCTCGGAAGACATGTCAGCCGCAGCGGCCCTCAAAAAATCTGCATTAATTATCCGACAAAGGGTTACGTCACTGTTGAACAACAGAGTTCGAGCAGTTCGAACATTCTCAAAGCAGATTTTGAGGGCGGAGAGCGCAAACACAAGGCTTATATATACATATGTATTTTCGAGCTGACTCAGATCGCTCAGCTGCAATCACCTCCCCCGACAGCCTTCGCGAACTTGCCCAGAGGGGCCTCCCCCGAAGAAGAAGCTCAAGGAAGTGAGATATCAGCTTTGATGAAGAGAGGCGACAACAACAGAAATTCTTCCAGAAGAAGCAGACTGGGAGACAGATGAAGATGGAGCTAGACAGGCAGATAAGCGGCGGAGACTATTCCAGCCTCTATTTTCCCATCACATATCCCACAGCTCGCATGATTATCCCAACCTCACGAAGATCCCCTCGGGTCCGGCCCTCAAATCCCCTCACAGTTAGTTTTTGATCCCAATCATGCCCCAATCCGCAGCCCCGGAACCTGCGCCGCCCTGCAGCTCCTTCAATCTGACAGGAAAATGAGTTGAAGCAAACAGGACAAGATGGCCGGGCGGTGAATTCATGTCGAAAGCTGCCGAACTTCGTGGGAGTGAAGGAGACAGGAAGATGCAGAGGCGGAGCCCCGATATCGCCAGCCTCAGACATCCTGCTCAGCGAATGGCTCGAGGGGGATGGCTGTCTGGCCAGGGCGATCCCTCACGGTTTCTCAGCGGGATTGTGACGTAACCACCGTCTTCCTTCTCTTCTCGTCTGCCTTCTCACTCTACCGCTATCTCTGATTACTGAGCGTGAGGAAGATTTTAGCGTCAGACTCACCGCCGCCTCACCCTCCTCCCCCATCAGACCCAACCCCCCAAAAGGATGCGGGATGAGCGCGAACTCTCGCTCAACCTCTCCAGTCAATCACTGCTGTGGCGCGTGTGCAGTTTCTTGTCGGCTTTGCTTTGTAATAGATTTCGGTCTGCTGCTGCAGGATTCGGGAAATTTTCCCTCTGTCTGAGAGACCGTTTCCGCTAAACTGCACCCCTGTCCGCAGCTCGGACAAAGACCTGGATGGGGATCAGAGAGGGAACAGAGAAGCAGGGGCTGGATAAGTTAACGAACGAGAATTTCTAGAAGACAAAGGCGGATTAAATGATCAAAATTTTATATTCCTCTCCTCCCCATTTGATTTGCTCGGGCACCGCTGGCGGTGATCAAGGGTGATGAGGGGGGATTTTTACCTGTCTTTAACTGGGAATTAATATCCCAGATCATCTGAGGGATTGTGAAGGGGATAAGATTTCATGCAGCAATGGGTACCGCACCGGCTTGCCCCCGAGCTCAGCAGCCGAAGGAGCCAGCAGTTGGTGAAATCCCCTTCTCTGATGAAATCCTCTCTTTGGAATTGGCTGCTAAGCCGAGTCCCTTAGGGCAGCTGAGACTTAATCGGGGCGCTGATGGGGCGGTTTATATTTGTCCACAGGCGATAATCGAATGCAGGTTATTACTGAGCGATAATCTGGATCCTTCTCTCTTTGGCAAAGCAGCAACTCTTGAGCCACCCCACCCCACCCCCTCCATCAGCTTAGTCTGTGCTCATTCACACCCCAATTGGCAGTTGTTTGTTTTCCCCAAGAGTCAGCCAGCAGCTTTCGCCTACAAATTTGACAAGGGCAAACAGCAGAGCCGGGCAAGGTCGGCAAGAACAAAGGACTTGGAGAGTGGTTGGGGGTCATCCCAGAGGTCAAACCGGGAAGGGGGGGACTGTCAGAGTTAAATTTTTTACCAATATTGGAGGCAGGTGCGATTTGCGAACTTTCTGCAACCATTGCCTGCTTTCTGGACAGAACTGTCCCACGAAGCTGGGAATGAGGGGGGGGGTTTCCGGTGTCGCGCCATGGGGGATGTCTGCTGCAAACGGCCTCTGCGGGAAGAGAAATCCCCCTCTCACACCCCAATCTCAGTTTTCCTCTTCAAAAATCTGCAGCATAGTTTTCGCTTCCAGTAATTTTAGCCTCTTTGTTGTCCCAGTTTATTGAAGGCGGCGTGGGGGGGGATGACGGAGAGCCAGAAACTGGGACATTCGGCTATCGGGGCTCGCACGAAACTCGGGTTTCACACTTCTCCAAGTCCGCTCAGGCCCTGCTTATAATATGGGATAGTGCATTGGGAATTGCGTTCCTGTGTGTGCTCCAGCCCTAACCTTCATCTCAAGAGTATTCACAAACTATAGAATATTCACAAACTATAGAATTTTCACAAACTATAGAGTATTCACAAACTATATAATATTCACAAACTATACAGTATTCACAAACTATAGAATATTCACAAACTATAGAGTATTCACAAACTATACAGTATTCACAAACTATAGAATATTCACAAACTATAGAGTATTCACATACTATAGAATATTCACAAACTATACAGTATTCACAAACTATATAATATTCACAAACTATAGAATATTCACAAACTATAGAGTATTCACAAACTATAGAGTATTCACAAACTATAGAGTATTCACAAACTATACAGTATTCACAAACTATACAGTATTCACAAACTATTGAGTATTCACAAACTATAGAGTATTCACAAACTATAGAGTATTCACAAACTATAGAGTATTCACAAACTATATAATATTCACAAACTATAGAATATTCACAAACTATACAGTATTCACAAACTATACAGTATTCACAAACTATTGAGTATTCACAAACTATAGAGTATTCACAAACTATACAGTATTCACAAACTATAGAGTATTCACAAACTATACAGTATTCACAAACTATACAGTATTCACAAACTATTGAGTATTCACAAACTATAGAGTATTCACAAACTATAGAGTATTCACAAACTATAGAGTATTCACAAACTATATAATATTCACAAACTATAGAATATTCACAAACTATAGAGCATTCACAAACTATACAGTATTCACAAACTATTGAGTATTCACAAACTATAGAGTATTCACAAACTATACAGTATTCACAAACTATAGAGTATTCACAAACTATACAGTATTCACAAACTATACAGTATTCACAAACTATTGAGTATTCACAAACTATAGAGTATTCACAAACTATAGAGTATTCACAAACTATAGAGTATTCACAAACTATATAATATTCACAAACTATAGAATATTCACAAACTATAGAGCATTCACAAACTATACAGTATTCACAAACTATTGAGTATTCACAAACTATAGAGTATTCACAAACTATAGAATATTCACAAATCATATTCTGGATTGGGAAAGTGCTCGCCAAAGCAGATCCTCAGCTTGGGAAGCTCCAGTCTGTTCCTATCAAGATGCTGTAAGCTGATCAACCCGCTGATGCTATCGGCATGCCAATGTAATAAATGTAATGAATTACGCAACTACGACCACCCGTGGCGGCAAGTGTAAAAATAATTTTCGACCATCAGGGTCCGTCCAGCCAGCCGTCCGGTGGGTCCCCCCGCTCTGTTTGTTAGATAGAGAAAAAATCTGTGTCTGTGCAAAGACTGAGGAACTGTGGCCTCCCACAGTACACACAGTAAACAGGTCCCAGCAGTGTCAACAAGGCCCGATTTGAAAGCCTGCCGCCCGGCCATCCGGAGATGCCAACCGGGTGATAAGAGACCAGCGGTCTGTAGACAGCTTCATCATTGGGTTCAGGGTTGCCTGTGGAGACCGTTGGCTGCATTTGCTGCGAACTTTGATCTGCAGCTATCGACTAGTTTGACCTTCTTTATCACCTCTGCTAATTTCACACTCTGTGCCTTTCTCCGTCTGTTTAATGTTTCTCTCCGCCTCTCTCGCTCTTTCATCTCTACTCTCACCTCTACTCTCTCACTTCTAACCTCTCTCACCTCTAATCTCACCTCTACTCTCTCATCTCTACCCTCTCACCTCTACTCTCACCTCCACTCTTTCTCTCACCTCTACTCTCACCTCTATTCTCTCTTTCTTTATCACATTTACTCTCACCTCTACTCTCTCACCTCTAATCTTTCACCTCGACTCTCACCTCTACGCTTCTCTCTCACCTCTACTCCACTCTCTCACCTCTACTCTCCCTCACCTCTACTATCTCACCTCTCTCTCCTCTCTCTCTTTCTCTCTCTCTCTCTCTCTCTCATTTCTACTCTCTCTCACCTCTACTCCCTCTCTCTCTCCTTTCCCCACCTCTCACCTTATCTGTCTACTCTCTACTCTTTGACTTATCTGCAGTGTGGGTCCATAGAACTCTCTCTACTCTTCTAACATTTCATTTCAATTCTGTATTATGAGCTATTTCTGGCCTCCTAGCCACTCCCTATGACTGCTCATATTTTTCTGTGGTAAGTTCATTTAAAAAAAAAATCCAATCTGTCTATTCTTTTCAATTTTGTTCCACAATCCTTTCCAAGTTCAATATTTTTTCAAATTTCTTTCAAACAAGCAAAGTCGTATATATCCATTAGCGTCTCCAGTCACGCATGTCAGTTTCTGTCCCACTCTGGGCGTCAAATCTGGGGAATTTTATACCCCTGTGTCTACGCTTTTGACTGCTTCCCCAGGTGTCAGTTGCGAGGCAAGAATTTCAGTTGACACGCAAACAAACAAACGGGTCGAGCCGCCTTAACGCACCCGAACTTCAAAGCAGAGCACGTGCGACTGCAACAAGTCTTCTTTTACATTGTGAGCTAATTTTGCTTCAAGTAATAAGCATTTCTGCCCACCCCACAGCTATAGAAAGCAAGAATGAAAAAAATATTCTATTTGAAAAGCTTTTTATCCAGACAAAAAGTGACTGTATTGAAGTTGATTGAATTACGCAAATCTGTTGATGCAACTCAAGCCCCATCGCTGACTGGTGCTTTGAATCTTTCAGTTGTTGGTATTGAATTTCCTCGCATAGATTCTGTGCATCGCTTAATGAGTATAGGATTTCGGCAATTAGGGGACTGGGAAAAGACAAGGGAAAGTTAAAGCTATGTACACCTGGGGGACCGCACGATACAGATCTTGGAAACTCTGTTAAAATCTGTAGCTCAGTTTAAGATAGCATTTTACAATACAAAGCTTTTCCAATGCCATTTTTCCTTTCTCATGGGGTGCCAAAATTTTAATAGAATTGTTACTGCCGATCAGACTGAATGTGTGTAGGAATCTCAAGGAATCTCCCTAATCTTCCACTACCTTCTTTTTCTTTTGCCAATGGTTCTCTAAACTCTTCTCTATCTATCTCTTTCCTCTCCTTATCTATAAACTCTACTCTCTCTCCTCCCCTTACTTCTCACCTCTACTCTCTCTCCTCCCCTTACTTCTCACCTCTACTCTCTCTCCTCCCCTTACCTCTCACCTCTACTCTCTCTCCTCCCCTTACCTCTCACCTCTACTCTCTCTCCTCCCCTTACCTCTCACCTCTACTCTCTCTCCTCCCCTTACCTCTCACCTCTACTCTCTCTCCTCCCCTTACCTCTCACCTCTACTCTCTCTCCTCCCCTTACCTCTCACCTCTACTCTCTCTCCTCCCCTTACCTCTCACCTCTACTCTCTCTCCTCCCCTTACCTCTCACCTCTACTCTCTCTCCTCTCCTTACCTCTCACCTCTACTCTCTCTCCTCCCTTACCTCTCACCTCTACTCTCTCTCCTCCCCTTACCTCTCACCTCTACTCTCTCTCCTCCCCTTACCTCTCACCTCTACTCTCTCTCCTCCCTTACCTCTCACCTCTACTCTCTCTCCTCCCCTTACCTCTCACCTCTACTCTCTCTCCTCCCCTTACCTCTCACCTCTACTCTCTCTCCTCCCCTTACCTCTCACCTCTACTCTCTCTCCTCTCCTTACCTCTCACCTCTACTCTCTCTCCTCCCCTTACCTCTCACCTCTACTCTCTCTCCTCCCCTTACCTCTCACCTCTACTCTCTCTCCTCCCCTTACCTCTCACCTCTACTCTCTCTCCTCCCTTACCTCTCACCTCTACTCTCTCTCCTCCCCTTACCTCTCACCTCTACTCTCTCTCCTCCCCTTACTTCTCACCTCTACTCTCTCTCCTCCCCTTACCTCTCACCTCTACTCTCTCTCCTCCCCTTACCTCTCACCTCTACTCTCTCTCCTCCCCTTACCTCTCACATCTACTCTCTCTCCTCCCCTTACCTCTCACCTCTACTCCCTCTCCTCCCTTTACCTCTCACATCTACTCTCTCTGCCAGTCCCCTGTAGGAATAGAAAAGTTCCTCAGCTGGTCTCCCTACATCCCCCATATAAACTGTTGAGTTCTCATGGTTTAAACAATGATCAATTAGGGGTCATCAACACACCGAGCTGCTGCCATAGCGCTTTGTTCGCGGCACCATCCGGGCAGCAACACAGGTAAGCCCCATAAAGATTATGATGGGCAGTTGGATATGGCTTATAGGTTTAGCAGCTTCGGAGTTTATAAAAAACTAACTATAAGCCTATATTATATAGTAAATAGCAGATTTCAGGTTACCGCTGCTGCTGGCCGATTGCTGAAACCGCTCTGACGACTATCAGTCTGTCGCCCTGTGATGGATGGCTTGGGGCGTGGAGACAGTCCGTCTGGTGGCCTGAGTTTTACCTAACCGGGGGAGGGAGCGGCGCCGCTTCTACACAACCTGACCTTCGTGTTGCGCGCGCGACATGGGAGATGAGAGAGAGGGGGAGATCGGGAGACAAGGGGAGCCCAAAGGGTTAGAGAAGTCAAGCTAACCTTCAAGCCGCTGACATATACTCTACAAAGCAAGTCGGCAAATGCTCTGTGATACTTTGTTCTGCCCACTATCTACAGCTTTGAATCTGATGGAGTCGATATGAATTATTGTTGAAACAATTAAAAATATTATTATGAAATTGCATAAACTAGAAACCTGTCCCTATAAACCAGAAACCCTGTCCCTATAAACCAGAAACCCTGTCCCTATAAACCAGAAACCCTGTCCATATAAACCAGAAACCCTGTCCCTATAAACCAGAAACCCTGTCCCTATAAACCAGAAACCCTGTCCCTATAAACCAGAAACCTGTCCCTATAAACCAGAAACCCTGTCCATATAAACCAGAAACCTGTCCCTATAAACCAGAAACCTGTCCCTATTAACCAGAAACCTGTCCCTGTAAACCAGATACCCTGTCCCTATAAACTAGAAACCCTGTCCCTATAAACCAGAAACCCTGTCCCTATTAACCAGAAACCTGTCCCTATAAACCAGAAAACCTGTCCCTATTAACCAGAAACCCTGTCCCTATTAACCAGAAACCTGTCCCTATAAACCAGAAAACCTGTCCCTATGGACCAGAAACTGTTTATAAGGACAAGGATAGGTTTAAACAACCAGAACTCACCAGGTTCAAATGACCGCAGACCCTTCAGGCAGACAAGGTGGTATCACAAAGTTGAAACGATTTCACAATAATAATGAAATTATTATCGCAGACTCCGAAGCCCGAATGTCAAAGAGTGCATTGAGAAGCAATCTACAAATTTGTCTATTTGGCTGCTTAAACTGGAATCACTTGATGGCTTGTGAAGGCGCGCACACAACTCCTCGAGCCATTTTAGCTTACAGGAAAGTGGAAGAAGGCAGGATGGCCCAGCCAATGGCAGCAGAGGTCTCTGCTGTGCACCAATCCGGGATGGATATAAACTACGTGTAGTTATTATCTGGAAAGGTTCAGAGACATGGAGTACTAAAATAAAAAGAACCTGGAAAGGGACGCTTTCCGGCAGTTTACAGTTTAACTAAACCAACAAGCTTAGTTACCAATTTTACATTGAATGCCAAAGCCTAAATAACTGGAGAGGCGACAGGTCCCGTGAAACGGATGCGACAATTTGTTTCTAACAAAAACAGTATTGGAGGCTGTCTTAACGTAAAAAATAAAATACACTACCGAGACGGGAAATATTCTAAGAAATGAAGTTAGCTGAGGTCCGCCTACCCACAATTTGCAAGTTGCGTGCTAAAACTTTTTGTTCCTTTCAATTCTCTCTCTCTCTCTAGTGGGGTGTGAAAAAGCCCTCAGAATACAATGGGATAGAACGATGTTGGAGCAGAATTACATCATTTATCCGGCTGGCCACTGGCTGAGTCAGTTTCCTGTTGGTTAAAAACTCCAAAAGCGCAAGCAGAAAAATTTTTTTGGTAAGTTGAAAAAATCTGCTTTAGCGAAACATAACTGCGAATTCCTTTTAGAGGCTTTTTTAGAAGCTTTGGGGAGATGAGGCGTTTTCTTTCACGCTCGACTTGGGTGGCCATTTGGGAGTTGATTTTTTTTCCTGGTGATCTCCACACAGCTTCAGATTGCACTTCCTGAACGGAAGTGGGCGGGGCTTGCCAGCAGGTCAGCTTTGGGTCATCGGATCAAGTTGGAAATGTGCCAGTTCAGTACCAGTTAGGGAGGGTGCTGTTAGGGAGGAAGGGTGCTGTTAGGGAGGGAGGGTGCTGTTAGGGAGGGAGGGTGCTGTTAGGGAGGGAGGGTGCTGTTAGGGAGGGAGGGTGCTGTTAGGGAGGGAGGGTGCTGTTAGGGAGGGAGGGTGCTGTTAGGGAGGGAGGGTGCTGTTAGGGAGGGAGGGTGCTGTTAGGGAGGGAGGGTGCTGTTAGGGAGGAAGGGTGCTGTTAGGGAGGGAGGGTGCTGTTAGGGAGGGAGGGTGCTGTTAGGGAGGAAGGGTGCTGTTAGGGAGGGAGGGTGCTGTTAGGGAGGGTGCTGTTAGGGAGGGTGCGGTTAGGGAGGGTGCTGTTAGGGAGGGTGCGGTTAGGGAGGGTGCTGTTAGGGAGGTTGCTGTTAGGGAGGTTGCTGTTAGGGAGGGTGCTGTTAGGGAGGTTGCTGTTAGGGAGGGTGCTGTTAGGGAGGGTGCTGTTAGGGAGGGTGCTGTTAGGGAGGGTGCTGTTAGGGAGGGTGCTGTTAGGGAAGGAGGGTGCTGTTAGGGAGGGTGCTGTTAGGGAGGGTGCTGTTAGGGAGGGTGCGGTTAGGGAAGGTGCTGTTAGGGAGGGTGCTGTTAGGGAGGGTGCTGTTAGGGAGGGTGCTGTTAGGGAGGGAGGGTGCTGTTAGGGAGGGTGCTGTTAGGGAGGTTGCTGTTAGGGAGGGTGCGGTTAGGGAGGTTGCTGTTAGGGAGGGTGCTGTTAGGGAGGGTGCTGTTAGGGAGGTTGCTGTTAGGGAGGGTGCTGTTAGGGAAGTTGCTGTTAGGGAGGGTGCTGTTAGGGAGGGTGCGGTTAGGGAGGGTGCTGTTAGGGAGGTTGCTGTTAGGGAGGTTGCTGTTAGGGAGGGTGCTGTTAGGGAGGTTGCTGTTAGGGAGGGTGCTGTTAGGGAGGGTGCTGTTAGGGAGGGTGCTGTTAGGGAGGGTGCTGTTAGGGAGGGTGCTGTTAGGGAGGGTGCTGTTAGGGAAGGAGGGTGCTGTTAGGGAGGTTGCTGTTAGGGAGGTTGCTGTTAGGGAGGGTGCTGTTAGGGAGGTTGCTGTTAGGGAGGGTGCTGTTAGGGAGGGTGCTGTTAGGGAGGGTGCTGTTAGGGAGGGTGCTGTTAGGGAGGGTGCTGTTAGGGAGGGTGCTGTTAGGGAAGGAGGGTGCTGTTAGGGAGGGTGCTGTTAGGGAGGGTGCTGTTAGGGAGGGTGCTGTTAGGGAGGTTGCTGTTAGGGAGGTTGCTGTTAGGGAGGGTGCTGTTAGGGAGGGTGCTGTTAGGGAAGGAGGGTGCTGTTAAGGAGGGTGCCCTCAGCTTACGGTTAATACTTTATGTTACAGGCAGATCGCCTCACAACAGCCACGGCAGAACCGATTTTCTCCCATTTCGAACATCTGCGAATTTCGGACCTGCGCAATTCTCCGAAAATTTTTTAAAGCCATTTGCGGAGAAAACAGCGCTATTTTGGATTCTTGATAGCCCAACCTTCCATAGAATCTGGGCTGCAAACCGCATACATACATATAACAACTACGCAAAGCCGATGTTGACAACACAGTTATTAGGCTCGAACTTACCGACTTACTTTCGCACCGTTCGTCAGTATCTTTTTTTGTGTGGCGTGTTTCTTTGGCAAAAAATAGTCCTGGCTCGTTGTGTGCTTTTTGGCTGTGGATTCTCGGGTGTTCCCCCGGGGAATCATCCAGCGTGTGAACCCTAGCAAGGGAGCTTTAGCCATAGACATTCCTTCCAACTCGTAGAGTGTGCAGTGACACTCGCTGACGATATTTAGCAAGCATTTTAAGGCACTGTTTTCCAGTGACAACCAAACATTATACAAGAATCCAATTGAGAGCCAGCCAGACTGTACAAGAATTCAATTGAGAACCAGCCACATTGTACAAGAATCCAATTGAGAACCAGCTAGATTGTACAAGAATCCAATTGAGAACCAGCTACATTGTACAAGAATCCAATTGAGAGCCAGCCAGACAGTACAAGAATCCAATTGAGAGCCAGCCAGACTGTACAAGAATCCAATTGAGAGCCAGCCAGACTGTACAAGAATCCAATTGAGAGCCAGCCAGACTGTACAAGAATCCAATTGAGAACCAGCTACATTGTACAAGAATCCAATTGAGAGCCAGCCAGACTGTACAAGAATTCAATTGAGAACCAGCCACATTGTACAAGAATCCAATTGAGAACCAGCTAGATTGTACAAGAATCCAATTGAGAACCAGCTACATTGTACAAGAATCCAATTGAGAGCCAGCCAGACTGTACAAGAATCCAACTGAGAGCCAGCCAGACTGTACAAGAATCCAATTGAGAGCCAGCCAGACTGTACAAGAATCCAATTGAAAACCAGCCACACTGTACAAGATTCCAATTGAAAACCAGCCACACTGCACAAGAATCCAATTGAAAACCAGCCACACTGTACAAGAATCCAATTGAGAACCAGCTAGATTGTACAAGAATCCAATTGAGAGCCAGCCAGACAGTACAAGAATCCAATTGAGAGCCAGCCAGACTGTACAAGAATCCAATTGAGAGCCAGCCAGACTGTACAAGAATCCAATTGAGAACCAGCCAGACTGTACAAGAATCAAACTGAGAGCCAGCCAGACTGTACAAGAATCCAACTGAGAGCCAGCCAGACTGTACAAGAATCCAATTGAGAACCAGCTAGATTGTACAAGAATCCAATTGAGAGCCAGCCAGACAGTACAAGAATCCAATTGAGAGCCAGCCAGACTGTACAAGAATCCAATTGAGAGCCAGCCAGACTGTACAAGAATCCAACTGAGAGCCAGCCAGATTGTGCAAGAATCCAACTGAGAGCCAGCCAGATTGTACAAGAATCCAACTGAGAGCCAGCCAGACTGTACAAGAATCCAATTGAGAACCAGCTAGATTGTACAAGAATCCAACTGAGAGCCAGCCAGACTGTACAAGAATCCAACTGAGAGCCAGCCAGACTGTACAAGAATCCAACTGAGAGCCAGCCAGACTGTACAAGAATCCAATTGAGAACCAGCTAGATTGTACAAGAATCCAATTGAGAGCCAGCCAGACTGTACAAGAATCCATTTGAAAACCAGCCAGACTGTACAAGAATCTAACTAAGAGCCAGCCAGACTGTACAAGAATCCAATTGAGAACCAGCTAGATTGTACAAGAATCCAATTGAGAGCCAGCCAGACAGTACAAGAATCCAATTGAGAGCCAGCCAGACTGTACAAGAATCCAATTGAGAACCAGCCAGACTGTACAAGAATCCAACTGAGAGCCAGCCAGACTGTACAAGAATCCAATTGAGAACCAGCCACACTGCACAAGAATCCAATTGAAAACCAGCCACACTGTACAAGAATCTAACTAAGAGCCAGCCAGACTGTACAATAATCCAATTGAGAACCAGCTAGATTGTACAAGAATCCAATTGAGAGCCAGCCAGACTGTACAAGAATCCAACTGAGAGCCAGCCAGACTGTACAAGAATCCAATTGAGAACCAGCTAGATTGTACAAGAATCCAATTGAGAGCCAGCCAGACTGTACAAGAATCCATTTGAAAACCAGCCAGACTGTACAAGAATCCATTTGAAAACCAGCCAGACTGTACAAGAA
Organism: Macrostomum lignano; assembly: GCA_002269645.1. Taxonomy (NCBI): domain Eukaryota; kingdom Metazoa; phylum Platyhelminthes; family Macrostomidae; genus Macrostomum; species Macrostomum lignano. Next base: position 70,642 of record NIVC01001647.1, on the reverse strand, counting down.
TCTAACTAAGAGCCAGCCAGACAGTACAAGAATCAATCTAAGAACATCATCCCAGGTCCCCGCTCGCCATCAAAGCACCAACGACCTAGTGCGGCCAATGCCAAGGAGTCACCCGACTTCCATACTCGTATCGGTTTTCCGTTGCATCTGGCAAAAGGCGGGCGTCTCGCACGCGCCGCAAGTCGCCTGCAGCATCAGCTTTGCTGGAATGTTCATCCTCTTCTCCTAGAAGAAATGCTGCTGACCCGGCGTAGCAGCTGGTTTTTGCGCGGGAAAAAAACATATTTGACAACTGGCGCTGGCAGGGGGGTCAGTGCCCCCTTCCAGTGTTGCCACTGGGAACGCGGCCTCCCCAGCGAATAGTTTTTTCTTCAAGATCCCGCTGATTCCTGGGAAGCTGCGCGCTGCATCACAGTTTGCTAGAGACAACGGGGGAGAGAATCTTCTCCGTGTCGAGTGCCAATTGGGATTAATTAGTTAAGATGGCGCATTCCGCCAGCAGCAGGCAAGGGGAAAAGGGTGTTGAAGACCCATTGCCAGTGTCAGGAATGTCTTTGCTTTCTCTGGTGAGAGCGAGCCTTCCACCACTCAGGATGAAGCTTTGAAGCTGGGGAATGGATTACTAGGTGTGGGTGATTGGGGTGTGTGCGACTGGGTGTGTGCGATTGGGGTGTGTGCGATTGGGGTGTGTGCGACTGGAGTGTGTGCGATTGGGGTGTGTGCGATTGGGGTGTGTGCGACTGGAGTGTGTGCGATTGGGGTGTGTGCGACTGGGATGTGTGCGATTGGGGTGTGTGCGACTGGAGTGTGTGCGATTGGGGTGTGTGCCACTGGGGTGTGTGCGATTTGGGTGTGTGCGACTGGAGTGTGTGCGATTGGGGTGTGTGCGACTGGAGTGTGTGCGATTGGGGTGTGTGCGATTGGGGTGTGTGCGATTGGGGTGTGTGCGACTGGGGTGTGTGCGATTGGGGTGTGTGCGACTGGAGTGTGTGCGATTGGGGTGTGTGCGACTGGGGTGTGTGCGATTGGGGTGTGTGCGACTGGAGTGTGTGCGATTGGGGTGTGTGCGATTGGGGTGTGTGCGATTGGGGTGTGTGCGATTGGGGTGTGTGCGATTGGGGTGTGTGCGACTGGGGTGTGTGCGATTGGGGTGTGTGCGACTGGGGTGTGTGCGATTGGGGTGTGTGCGACTGGAGTGTGTGCGATTGGGGTGTGTGCGACTGGAGTGTGTGCGATTGGGGTGTGTGCGACTGGGGTGTGTGCGATTGGGGTGTGTGCGACTGGAGTGTGTGCGATTGGGGTGTGTGCGATTGGGGTGTGTGCGATTGGGGTGTGTGCGATTGGGGTGTGTGCGATTGGGGTGTGTGCGACTGGGGTGTGTGCGATTGGGGTGTGTGCGACTGGGGTGTGTGCGATTGGGGTGTGTGCGACTGGAGTGTGTGCGATTGGGGTGTGTGCGACTGGAGTGTGTGCGATTGGGGTGTGTGCGACTGGAGTGTGTGCGATTGGGGTGTGTGCGATTGGGGTGTGTGCGATTGGGGTGTGTGCGATTGGGGTGTGTGCGATTGGGGTGTGTGCGACTGGGGTGTGTGCGACTGGGGTGTGTGCGACTGGGGTGATTGGGGTGTGGGTGATTGGGGTGTGGGTGATTGGGGTGATTCGGGTGATTAAGGTGTGGGTGATTGGGATGATTCGGGTGATTGGGGTGATTAAGGTGTGGGTGATTGGGATGATTCGGGTGATTGGGGTGTGGGTGATTCGGGTGATTGGGGTGATTAAGGTGTGGGTGATTGGGATGATTCGGGTGATTGGGGTGTGGGTGATTGGGGTGATTGGGGTGTGGGTCATTGGGGTGTGAGTGATTGTGGGTGATTGGGGTGATTGGGGTGTGGGTCATTGGGTGTGAGTGATTGTGGGTGATTGGGTGTGGGTCATTTTAGTGTGAGTGATTGTGGGTGATTGGGGTGATTGGGGTGTGGGTCATTGGAGTTTGAGTGATTGTGGGTGATTGGGGTAATTGGGTGTGGGTCATTGGGTGTGAGTGATTGTGGGTGATTGGGGTGATTGGGGTGTGGGTCATTGGGGTGTGAGTGATTGTGGGTGATTGGGGTGATTGGGGTGTGGGTCATTGGGGTGTGAGTGATTGTGGGTGATTGGGCTCCTCAGCGTGCCACAGCCATCACCCTCTAAAAGTACACAATAAGCTACCTCCTTATTTTCTGCCAAACAAAGTGAAGGAATTACCAGGTGCAGCACCGAGACCACAGGCTAAAACCTTTATCACCCACCCATGTCAGAAGCCTCTCCTCCTCGCCGGAACTTGACAACAGATTTATTGCGACAAAGGTTGGCCACCCAAGTCTTGACTTCAGAATGGCATCGTCTGCATCTCCTTCGGATTTTTCTCTGTTGCTTTTTTGCATTTTTCATCGCCTCGGATGTACTTTTGTTGCCATCTGTTGTCTATAGACCGCGGTAATAAAATAATGGGACTAATAATGCAAGCCTCTGGTAACTGGGGCCTCTTCAAGCTGCCAGAGAGCCCTCGCATGGTTTGGCATTTATGACTCGGTTCCAGGTACACAGTTCACTGACTCAGCGGGACATCCGCCCACCTTCACCTTGGATTCCAGGTACACAGTTCACTCACTCAGCGGGAGATCCGCCCACCCCCACCTTGGATTCCAGGTACACAGTTCACTGACTCAGCGGGACATCCGCCCACCCCCACCTTGGATTCCAGGTACACAGTTCACTCACTCAGCGGGACATCCGCCCACCTTCACCTTGGATTCCAGGTACACAGTTCACTGACTCAGCGGGACATCCGCCCACCTTCACCTTGGATTCCAGGTACACAGTTCACTGACTCAGCGGGACATCCGCCCACCTTCACCTTGGATTCCAGGTACACAGTTCACTCACTCGGCAGGAGATCCGCCCACCTTCACCTTGGATTCCAGGTACACAGTTCACTGACTCAGCGGGACATCCGCCCACCCCCACCTTGGATTCCAGATACACAGTTCACTGACTCAGCGGGACATCCGCCCACCCCCACCTTGGATTCCAGATACACAGTTCACTGACTCAGCGGGACATCCGCCCACCCCCACCTTGGATTCCAGGTACACAGTTCACTGACTCAGCGGGACATCCGCCCACCTTCACCTTGGATTCCAGGTACACAGTTCACTGACTCAGCGGGACATCCGCCCACCTTCACCTTGGATTCCAGGTACACAGTTCACTGACTCGGCAGGAGATCCGCCCACCCCCACCTTGGATTCCAGGTACACAGTTCACTGACTCGGCAGGAGATCCGCCCACCCCCACCTTGGATTCCAGGTACACAGTTCACTCACTCAGTAGGACATCCGCGCCCACCACCCCAGAATTCCAGGTTGCAGATCAACATGCCTTATATCAGTATACGATGTGTTTAGGCTACTGTTTTGCTTTGCTGTGTTGCCACGCAGACAGGGACAGGCTGATTGGAGGCTGAGTGACAGGGGGGTCAGTTGCGGGAGTTTGGGCAGATCCCATACATGCTTTACATGCTAATCTTGCTGTTGCATCTGATGGTGACCTGCTTGAACCCGTCCCCAGATTAGCAAAATTGTTGTTCTGTGGATCCCAGTTTACTTAATTTTACTTTTGCTCTGCCCTGCCTGTTGCAAACTGCAGCAGTTCACACTGTATTGGAGTCGCCTGTTTATTTTTCTTATGCCTCGGTACCGTCTAGACATACGCAGAAACACTACTTAATGTCGTGGGAATCGCCCTATAAGCCCGGGAAGACTGTATCATTAAATTAAGGCTTCCAGCTTCACAGAAGCAATCTGCAATTCCCAAGCACTTGCTTGCTTTCTTCTGCTTTCGATTTCTACTCTTTTGCAACAAGTATTTGCTTGCGCAGCAGCTGCGACCAGCGCTACCAACTGTTGATTGGTGGCTACAATCTGCTAATTGGGAGATGAATGACTGAGAGGTGAGAGTGGAGAGAGAAAGCAGAACTGCAGAGGCTCGGAGTGTATCGAATCTACAGCTCTTTAATCTATCAGTGCTGCTGCGCTGCAAAATTGCAAATTGTTTGGCGTTAAGACTGCGTTTTGTTCTTTTCATTCCATAGTGCGACATCGGGCCTCGGTGAGGCTGAAAATCAGTGCTGCTGGGAAGCTGCAACTTATCCCCATATCAGCTCCGATGTCCATCACGAAATGAGCACATTGAAACACATCCTCATTGCTGCAACACACTCAGGAAATGAGCACATTGAAACACATCCTCATTGCTGCAACACACTCAGGAAATGAGCACATTGAAACACATCCTCATTGCTGCAACACACTCAGGAAATGAGCACATTGAAACACATCCTCATTGCTGCAACACACTCAGGAAATGAGCACATTGAAACACATCCTCATTGCTGCAACACACTCAGGAAATGAGCACATTGAAACACATCCTCATTGCTGCAACACACTCAGGAAATGAGCACATTGAAACACATCCTCATTGCTGCAACACACTCAGGAAATGAGCACATTGAAACACATCTTCACTGCTGCAACACACTCAGGAAATGAGCACATTGAAACACATCCTCATTGCTGCAACACACTCAGGAAATGAGCACATTGAAACACATCCTCATTGCTGCAACACACTCAGGAAATGAGCACATTGAAACACATCCTCATTGCTGCAACACACTCAGGAAATGAGCACATTGAAACACATCCTCATTGCTGCAACACACTCAGGAAATGAGCACATTGAAACACATCCTCATTGCTGCAACACACTCAGGAAATGAGCACATTGAAACACATCCTCATTGCTGCAACACACTCAGGAAATGAGCACATTGAAACACATCCTCATTGCTGCAACACACTCAGGAAATGAGCACATTGAAACACATCCTCATTGCTGCAACACACTCAGGAAATGAGCACATGAAACACATCCTCATTGCTGCAACACACTCAGGAAATGAGCACATTGAAACACATCCTCATTGCTGCAACACACTCAGGAAATGAGCACATGAAACACATCCTCATTGCTGCAACACACTCAGGAAATGAGCACATGAAACACATCCTCATTGCTGCAACACACTCAGGAAATGAGCACATTGAAGCACATCCTCATTGCTGCAACACACTCAGGAAATGAGCACATGAAACACATCCTCATTGCTGCAACACACTCAGGAAATGAGCACATTGAAACACATCCTCATTGCTGCAACACACTCAGGAAATGAGCACATGAAACACATCCTCATTGCTGCAACACACTCAGGAAATGAGCACATGAAACACATCCTCATTGCTGCAACACACTCAGGAAATGAGCACATGAAATACATCCTCATTGCTGCAACACACTCAGGAAATGAGCACATGAAATACATCCTCATTGCTGCAACACACTCAGGAAATGAGGACATGAAATACATCCTCATTGCTGCTAAACACACAGGAAATGAGCACAAAAGCACACACGCAGAGCACAAATGGTTAACCGCATGATTTTCACCAGAAACTTCTGCAGTCCAATCCTTCCAATTATGCATCAAGATTCAGATTGCTATCAGGCCAGCCAGCATCCAGCGGGCCTCATCAGCATCAGAGATCGGCATTTACTATGAAAATTGACCGACTGCTGCCCAGCCAGCAGGTCCAAACAGTTCGGGGGGGGCAGTTAGTAAGCTATGGATTATCATTACGCAACTCAACCTAATTTGAGCTTGAGTCTATTCGCCATCTCCCCCTCTCTGATCCCCCACTTCTGCCCAGTTATCCCCATGCAGTTGCGTCACCCGCAGCAGCTTCTCATGATCTTCCGCTCACTCATATCGCAGCCACGATGTGCTTGAAATGCAGCTCTGTGGCCGCCTGCTCGATGAACTGCCTCTGTGCCCTCTGTTCTCCCTCTCTATTCTCATCTTTCTATCAGTTTGCCTTTCTCTACTCCATGTGTCTCCTCTCTACTTTCCCTTCTCGAGTATCTCCTCTCTCATCTCTGTTCCCTCCACTCTCTCTTCTGCCATCTTTTAATCTGCCCTCTCTCTTCTCCCCTCTCCCCTCTCTACTCTCTCCCTTCTCTCTTCTCTTCCCTCTCTCCATTCCCTTCTCTTCTCTCGCCTCTCCCCTTTCTACCCTCTCTGCTCTCTCCCCTCTCCTCTTCCCTCTTCCCTCTCTCCCCCCTCCTCTCTCCCCTCCTTTCTCTCTATTGCTTCCTCCATTTCCCATCTTCCCCTCCTTTCTTTTTCTCCGTTCTCTCAGAGTTTTTTCAAGCAGCCCAGATTTCTGACTCACTGCTCTATGCCAGCGTGAGAGGGCCTTGTTTTGGTTGGAGTTCGGGCTGTGTCTAGCTGGGGCGCAGTGCCAATAAATTTCAGCTAACAGCTACAGCTTCTGGGCGGTTATCAGGGTGGATCAGTCTCCGCCCACCAGCGCTCTCCATCCAGCGACTCCGAACAAAGAATGAAATAAGGAGGCCCAACAGCCAGAGAGAGAGGCAGAGAGGGGAAACCTGAGGGGGACGCAAGTGTAGTTTTCTGCGAGTTGCAAAATATTAGAATATCAGAGGCATGGTGGTTCCCCCCCCCCCCCCGCTGTTGCATGTGTGCTAATTGGCAAATTCTGCTATTTGTCTTGCATGCTCTCACTGTGTGTTCTTCTGGAGCTGTGCAGCTGGGGAAAGTTTTCAGTAGGGAATTCTTTCAATTTGGGATTGCATTGCCGGCTATGGAAGTGCGCATTTTGCTGCTGGCTGCGGAACTTTCTGTCTTCTTAATTCACAGTTTCAATTTCGTCTATCAGACTGCCATTCTGTGCTTGTAATTGATCTATCAGACTGCCATTCTGTGTCTGTAATTGATCTATCAGACTGCCATTCTGTGTCTGTAATTGATCTATCAGACTGCCATTCTGTGTCTGTAATTGATCTATCAGACTGCCATTCTGTGTCTGTAATTGATCTATCAGACTGCCATTCTGTGTCTGTAATTGATCTATCAGACTGCCATTCTGTGTCTGTAATTGATCTATCAGACTGCCATTCTGTGCTTGTAATTGATCTATCAGACTGCCATTCTGTGTCTGTAATTGATCTATCAGACTGCCATTCTGTGTCTGTAATTGATCTATCAGACTGCCATTCTGTGCCTGTAATTGATCTATCAGACTGCCATTCTGTGTCTGTAATTGATCTATCAGACTGCCATTCTGTGTCTGTAATTGATCTATCAGACTGCCATCCTGTGTCTGTAATTGATCTATCAGACTGCCATTCTGTGTCTGTAATTGATCTATCAGACTGCCATTCTGTGCCTGTAATTGATCTATCAGACTGCCATTCTGTGTCTGTAATTGATCTATCAGACTGCCATTCTGTGTCTGTAATTGATCTATCAGACTGCCATTCTGTGTCTGTAATTGATCTATCAGACTGCCATTCTGTGCCTGTAATTGATCTATCAGACTGCCATTCTGTGTCTGTAATTGATCTATCAGAAAAAATGATGTCTATATCTGATCTATCAGACAATTATTCCATATCTATATCTGATCTATCAGCCAATTATTCCATATCTATATCTGATCTATCAGACAATTATTCCATATCTATATCTGATCTATCAGACAATTATTCTATATCTATATCTAATCTATCAGACAATCACTCCATATCTATATCTAATCTATCAGGCAATCACTCCATATCTATATCTGATCTATCAGACAATCACTCCATATCTATATCTAATCTATCAGACAATCACTCCATATCTATATCTGATCTATCAGACAATTATTCCATATCTATATCTGATCTATCAAACAATCACTCCATATCTATATCTGATCTATCAGACAATCACTCCATATCTATATCTGATCTATCAGACAATTATTCTATATCTATATCTGATCTCAGACAATCACTCCATATCTATATCTGATCTATCAGACAATCAATCAGTGCATAGGCCTAGCTCTGTGCCAAAGATTGCCAAATCTACAAATATCGTCGATCAACAAGACTAGAACTGTTGCATTCCCAATCAGCTCGCCGCACAGAAGTCAGAAGTTAATGGAAAAACGGGGAGAGAAACCCGCAGTCCCAGCAATTCCAAGGTTTAGCAGGCTCTGACGCAACACCTCGCCCAGCAACATAACGACCAGACGAACGGCGAGAGAGCGAGAGGTGCGATAGGAATTGTTGTGGAAACGATAATTTAAAACCGGACCGTTTCGAACTAAAGAGAAGGAGAAAAAAGGCCGTCGTGTCACTCAAAAACCGCGCTGACCTCCAGCCGCGGCCGGGCGGGCAATCGCGGCAGAAAAAAGACACACAACAGACAGACAGAGGAAAATTGGCAGAATTTTTAAACACACAGCCTTCCACAGCCTGGACAAAGGTATAAATCCCCAACTTGCGGGAGATAGTTATCCCTGCATGAATGGGATTGCAGGGAGGAAAGTTGCACTGGCCAGAGGATGCATTGCTGCTGCTATAGAAGAAAAAGCAGAGAAGAAGCAGATTTCAAACAGAATGGCCCCTGCGCACTAGATAAGGCTCATCTTCCACTACCCAAGGCGGGTTTACAAATGGCCAGTCGCTACGGCCTGCAAGGACAAGTGGAAGTCTCGATTGCCTCTTTGAAGAATCTGCATCCTCTGGATAACCAAAGCTTTTCATTTGCTGGCCACTGGATAACGGCTTGTTGGGAAAGAGAATGTCATCTTTCGGATGGTCCCGCCAGAAACTGCATGTTGCGTCGCTTTTGCGTATCACTGCGCAATCATGAAGGCTATAAGGCAGTGCATTGCAAATTGTTGTGTGAGGCGCTGCTGTTGTTGTGTGAGGCGCTGCTGTTGTTGTGTGAGGCGCTGCTGTTGTTGTGTGAGGCGTTGCTGTTGTTGTGTGAGGCGCTGCTGTTGTTGTGTGAGGCGCTGCTGTTGTTGTGTGAGACGCTGCTGTTGTTGTGTGAGGCGCTGCTGTTGTTGTGTGAGGCGCTGCTGTTGTTGTGTGAGGCGCTGCTGTTGTTTTGTGAGGCGCTGCTGTTGTTGTGTGAGACGCTGCTGTTGTTGTGTGAGGCGCTGCTGTTGTTGTGTGAGGCGCTGCTGTTTTTGTGTGAGCAGCGCTGTTGCTTCACTCCATAAAGTACAAAATCACGTTCTGAAACGCAGCCCCCAGTGAGTCTTCGATACTAAGTAAAGAAGGTCCTGTTCCGTGCAAAAATCAGCTCTCAAGACAGCCCCCAGGACGCTACACGCCCACTAATGCCTGTTCCAGATAGTCTTCTTCTTCTAGCATGGCTTCCCCCCGAGTCGCTTCATCTTCACCGTTCGCGCGACCGCCTTCGGGCTGCGCACCGGGGGAGTCGCTCGGATTCATTTTATAGTTGCCATCTTGCCGGGCTGGAAGTCCGCTCTCAGTTTGCGGCGCGGGAAAGCGGGAAGCCGGCCAGCTCGGGACAGCGTGAATAATGCGGATAACGCGGTTATCCCCGGGCCTGGCAGCTAATGAGGAAGCGCCCGGCCGCCCGATTGCATTAGCGGCCTGAGTCCGGGCCTCCGCTGCCGCTTCCGACACCTGATCAGCGGCTGCGGCCACTGCCCCGGGGCTCGGGGACTCCAGAGCGGCATTCTCAGCTATATTCTGCTGGAAAATTGTTGCTGGGCGGGTTAGAGAGGCAGATACTAGACAGACAGACAGACAGACAGACAGACAGACAGACAGACAGACAGACAGACAGACAGACAGACAGACAGACAGACAGACAGACAGACAGACAGACAGACAGACAGACAGACAGACAGACAGACAGACAGACAGACAGACAGACAGACAGACAGACAGACAGACAGACAGACAGACAGACAGACAGACAGACAGACAGACAGACAGACAGACAGACAGACAGACAGACAGACAGACAGACAGACAGACAGACAGACAGACAGACAGACAGACAGACAGACAGACAGACAGACAGACAGACAGACAGACAGACAGACAGACAGACAGACAGACAGACAGACAGACAGACAGACAGACAGACAGACAGACAGACAGACAGACAGACAGACAGACAGACAGACAGACAGACAGGCACTCGAGCATATTCTAGTACTGAGTGTAGTGACTGTGCATCGGGCCTAGGTGTTGTAACTAACTAACTTTGAGGCTAGAATTGTTCAATTACCTTATATGCATCGTGCGTTCAATCATGGTATCGTTGTTTCGATTGCGTAACACTGTTTTCAACGTGCACATGAGTATAAATATATTGAGCGAGACTCAAGTGTCTCCAACTGAATTGAATTTAATCAATCAACTAGAACACAACAAATGGCGACGAGCGGACTCCCGTACCCAGCGGAGTTTCAACCAGTACCAGGCGAACCTCCTGTGCCATGGGCAAGGTGGATCAAGTCATTTGAGAACTTCCTGGTAGCTGGAGCTCTCGAAGAGGCATCAGAGAGTCGGAAGAAGGCGATCCTCCTGCATCTGCTTGGTGAGGAAGGACGCCGCCGAGCTGCAAACGTCGATGCAAGCAAGTCGCTTCAGGAGACCAAAAAGGCACTGAAGGCGATTTTCAGCTCGTCGAGAAGCGTCATAGCAGAGCGCTTCGCCTTTCGGCAGCGAGCCCAGCACGACGGCGAGAGCATCGGAGACTACGTGATGGCCCTGAGAGAACTGGCAACAAACTGCAAATTTGACACCTTTCACGACGAAATGATTCGAGACCAACTTGTGGAGAAAACCTGCGTACCTCGCATTAGGGAAAGACTCCTGATGGAGGAGGACGATCTGACGCTAGATGACGCCATCAAGAAGGCTGAGCGAATCGAAGCAGCCATCAAAGATGCCAAGCAGGTCAGCGGCCCAGAGCTCCACGTGAAGGCGCTGAGCAAGAAGCCGAAGCCAGCTGCTCGCCATGAGAAGACCGCAGCAGCAGGTCCAAAGTGCACTCGATGCGGAGGCAACCACGGACACAAGGGCGAATGCAAGGCGATGGGCCAGAAATGCAGACGATGCGGCAAGACGAACCATTTCGCGAAAATGTGCCGCATGAAAGCGGTCTCTGCGATCGACACCAAAGAGCCTGCAGAGTCCAGTCTGACGGTCCTGGCCGTGAACAACAAGAGCACAGACAGCTTATTCTGCGAATGCCGTCTGGGCGGACAGCTGATTCGACTGCAAATCGACTGCGGTGCTGCCGTTTCGTTGCTCAACATGGAGACGTTCAAGAAGTCCTTCGCTAGGCACCCGCTGCTTCCGACGAGCACAAAACTGGAGGCATACGGCGGATCTGCGATCAAGACCATCGGCAAGGTCGAGCTTCCAGTGACGTTCAACGGCATCAGGACAGAAGCCACATTCTACGTCGCCGACAAAGGAGCGAACATCCTGGGCCGCGACCTGTTTCAGGCCCTCGGATTCAAAATCTTCCAAGGTGACAACAGAGTGATGAGCATCAGCGAGACTACGATCGAGCGCGACTTCCCCGGAATCTTCGACGGTCTGGGCCGGTCCAAGAGCTTCATTCACCGGACAAAGATCGACGCCTCGGTCAAGCCAGTGTCTCAGCCAATGCGGAAGCTGCCGATCGGCCTGAAGGACGAAGTGACGTCAGAGATCAGCCGGATGGAGCAACAGGGCATCATTGAGAAGGTCGACGCGTCCGAGTGGGTTAGCAACGTTGTCGTGACGCGCAAGAAGGAGTCCAACAAGGTTCGTCTCTGCGTGGATCTGCGGCAGGTCAACAAGGCGGTGATCGCGGACCGCTATCCGGTACCGTCAATCGAGGACCTATCGGCCAGCATCAACGGCTCGAAGTGCTTCAGCAAGCTGGACCTGCGTCAAGGCTACCAGCAGATTCCGCTGCATCCAGACTCTCGAGGACTGACGTGCTTCATCACCGATGCCGGCCTGTACCAGTTCACCGTGGTGCCATTCGGGCTATCTAGCTCCGGAGCTGCCTTCCAGCGAGCCCTGCAGACGGTGCTTCGAGGAGCTCCTGGCGCCATCAACATCGTGGACGACATCCTGGTGCACGGCAAGGACGAGACTGAGCACGACAAGAACCTCCGAGAAGTCCTAGGGCGGATTCATCGCGAAGGCTTCACACTCAATCGAGAGAAGTGCAAATTCCGGCAGGCGAGCGTGGATTTCTTCGGATTGGTCATCTCTGCAGACGGCATCAAACCGACCAAGTGCAACGTCGACGCAATTCTAAGAATTCCTGAGCCATCAACGGTCGCGCAAATTCAATCGTTTCTCGGAGCAGTGAACTTTTTGCGCAAGTTCATACCGCATTACTCAGCAATTGCCGAGCCTCTGAGACAACTGCTCAAAAAGGACGCGGACTGGCACTGGGGTGAGCGGGAACGTACAGCCTTCCGTACACTCAAGTCAGCCGTAACCAGCAGCCCAGTGTTAGCTCATTTTGACTGCCAAGCTGAGACGTACGTCACCTGCGATGCAAGTCTAGACGGACTGGGGGCAGTGCTCAGCCAAGTACAAAACGAAAAAGAGGTGCCAATCGCGTTCGCATCGAGAGCACTCAGCCCAGCGGAAAAGCGATACTCAGCCGGAGAGCGAGAAGCCCTGGCCTGTGTATGGAGCATCGAACGCTGGCACTACTATCTATACGGCAGACGAGTAACGCTGCGCACCGACCACAAGGCCCTGACAACTCTGCTCGACTCGAAAGGCATGGGGCACAGGCCTCTTCGCATTCATCGATGGGTCGAGAGACTTCGCGGCTACGACGTCCGGTTTGAGCACATCCCTGGCGCTGACAACAAGTGCGCGGACATGCTGTCCAGATGGGCCACGACGGAGCGCGTTCCAGCCGAGGAGACCGACGAGGAGGGCTACGTCTACGCAGTCGTCGACTCGAAGACAACGCTGACGGCAGACGCACTGGCAACGGCGACCAAGGAGGACGAAGTGCTGCAGGCGGTTTTGCAGTACATCTCGGGCGGCTGGCCATCGAAGGTGGACAGCTCTCTAAAGCCGTACTTCAACGTCCGGGACGAGCTGTTCTGCTGGAACAACGGTCAGTGCCTCGGTCGTGGTGAACGCGCGATCATCCCGACGAGCCTGCGACTTCAAGTCATCGAGGAGGCCCACGAAGGGCATCCGGGCGTCGTTCGGTCAAAGCAGCGGTGCCGCGACACGGTCTGGTTTCCTGGAATTGACCGGCAGGTGGAGGACTACGTCAAGAACTGCACGGCCTGCACTCTGGCGGAGAAGTCCGGCAAGCCTCAACAGACGATCGTGACACCAATCGAGTGGCCAGATGGACCGTGGGACAAGGTCGAGATCGACATCTTCGGCGAGGTCGCCGCGGCTCCTCGACACCAGCGGTTTCTACTGGTGATCCACGACCTGTACAGCAAGTGGCCGGAGATTGCAGCCATGGAAACCGTCACCTCTGCCAACATCATCAAGACGCTTCGGAAGCTATTCGGCCGGTGGGGAGTCCCGAAGATGCTGATCAGCGACAACGGACCCCAGTTCGTCAGCGACGAGTTCGAAGAGTTCCTGCGAGCCGAGGGCATCAAGCACAGCCGAGTGAGCCGGTACTACCCGCAAGGCAACGGCGGAGTCGAGCGATTCAACCGGAGTCTGAAGGAGGGCCTGGCAGCGAACCTGAGGGCGGGAGCGAAGTTCGAGGACGCCATCGACCTGGTGCTCAAGACCTACAGGACCAGCCAGCACGCTCTCACCGGGCTGACTCCAGCCGAGCTGATGATCGGGCGCAAGCTGCGGTCCGGACTGCAGCTGCTCAGGCCAACTCCAGTGCAACAGCGGGACGACAGCGACCTGCGAGACAGTATCGCACAGAGGCAAGCCAAGAATGCCGACTACACCAACAAGCGAAGGCGAGCTCGTGACTCTATGCTCCAGGCCGGAGACTGGGTCTGGCGACAGACGCCGCACCGAGCGCACAAGCTGGCGACCCGACTGAAGGAACCGCTAAAGATCGCCTCCAAAGCAGGGCGCAACACCTTCGTGCTGTCCGACGGTACAAAGTGGCAAGCGAGTCGGCTGGTTAAGTGCAACAGCCCACCGGCTGACAACGGCGCGGCCGACCAAGAGGACGACTGGTTCGATTTGCCGCTGCCGCCGGCTCCGCCCCCACGGACGGGCGAGCCGCCACCTCCACCTGAGCTTCGAAGGTCAACTCGAGCTCGACGGCAACCGGCGCGTTATCCTCTTCCGGAAGGGGGGAGAATGTAGTGACTGTGCATCGGGCCTAGGTGTTGTAACTAACTAACTTTGAGGCTAGAATTGTTCAATTACCTTATATGCATCGTGCGTTCAATCATGGTATCGTTGTTTCGATTGCGTAACACTGTTTTCAACGTGCACATGAGTATAAATATATTGAGCGAGACTCAAGTGTCTCCAACTGAATTGAATTTAATCAATCAACTAGAACACAACACTGAGATTATAGACTCATATCGAATGCAAAATTTCTGGTACTCAATCTTCGAAACGAGTCTAATTGCAATTAGCGAGTCGCCTACAATCACGGTCGAGCAGCCAAGTCGGAGAAGAAGCCCGAGGTCATTTAAGGTCATCGGCGGGTCACGGTTTTGGAATGTAACTTTTGATATAGTGCCGATTGATTGAGTTCTTTCTAAGTGGCTTCATTCATGTACATGTAGGCTAGATTGGTGCAGAAATTTATTATCCTACAAGTCTGAAGTTTCCATTACTCATAATCCCTATGAGCATAGCAGCATTAGCAACCGGCTCAGCAGCAGGATTGTAAAAGTGCGCCGGCACTTAATTACAGAAACACGGCAAGCGTGACATACCAGTCGCTGCCACCCCCTCCCTCCCTACCCCTCTCTGCCTCTCCCAGAGCGAACTCTTGAAAAACTTACTCTTTGAAACCTGCGAACTACTTACTGTACTCCAGTTTGGCTACCAATATTACAATATTCACTCTCTCGCTCACGCTTCGCTTTCGTTCTCACTTCCAGCGCCTCCCTCCCTCGGCGGTGAACTGGCGGTTAGGAAAGTCTTTGGATGACTTGGGAGCAGGAGTGGCAAATCTGGGAGAAACTCGACGGACAAGCAAGGAGGATAGGGAAGGATAGAAAGCCTGTTTGACGAAGCAAACACAGATTTCTTTTTCACCCTCCTATCTGCTATAAGAGTTGGAACTCAACCCCCCCCCCGGGCCAGCTTCCGCCAGCATCTCACATCCTTCCCATTCTTCATCTCTCCTGGACCCCGGTCCGAGTCCTAAAGGCGGCCTTCCTCTGCACCGTCCACTCGAACTCGCCCGCCCGCCAGCAGCAATCAGCCCGCAGCTGCCAGAGAGAGAGAGAGAGAGAGAAGGAGAGAGAGAGAGAGAGAGAGGGAGAGAGAGAGAGTTTCTTGTCAACAAAAGCGCCGCGGAGGTGGGAGTGCCGGCTGCCGGCAATCTGGCACTGCCCTTATTTTCCTCATTTCCCCCCTCTTCCCCTCTAGTGCCCCCCGAATCTCCCGTTCCTCTGCTGCTGCTGCTCATCTTCTTAGAAGCAGGAAGACGAAATTGCAGCGCTCAGATTCCTTCATCTGGATGGCAAACAAACTCGCCCAGGGCCCCCGCACTGTTGTCAGGCCCACTCGCGACTTTTTATTACGATTCGAGAAGAGGAGAAGAGAATGGCGGCCGGGTTGCGATAGTCCGGATAGCAACTCTGGCTCGAGATTGCTGGGAGGATTTGTAGCTTTTTCTGCTCAGAAACTGCCTTGCTGGGCTGGCGGCTTGCTTTGCAAGATTTCGACTCCATTTCTAAGAAATTTTGGAGAGCGATTTTTAAATTGCGACTCTAATCCTTAACTATATTGGCTAGATTAGCAATCCACTCCTAATCCTAAATCCACACCGGCTAGATTAGCAATCCACTCCTAATCCTAAATCCACATTGGCTAGATTAGCAATCCACTCCTAATCCTAAATCCACATTGGCTAGATTAGCAATCCCAAGTGAATAGGATGAGCCGCCATCTGACCCCACAGTTCATGGACATTATATTTTTGTCCAGCGGGAATCAGAGCCCGCCATTACCTCCCGTGTTGTCCCCAACGCCAGCCTCCCATTTTCGCTCCTCATCATCGTCAGTTTCCTGGAATCCGCATCGCAGACTTCTGTAATACAATTAGGAGGGCCGGCTTGGCGGGTCCCGAAGGTCAACACACTGCTGGGATCTCCGCCCACTCCATTTTCCTTTTCTGCTTGCTCCCTTGCCTGGCCGAGCTGCATCTGCTGGCTGGGATGAAGGATTCGCAAAGAATTAATCAGCTCCTCCCAGCCTCTCAGCGCCGCCCGTGATTGAAGATTTGAGAACAAAGAGCGAAAGAGATTGAATGAAGTTTGGACGGCTTTTCTGCTCTCCTTGTTCCCCCCCCCCCAGACGGACGGAATGCTCGGAATTTTTTGGGCTTTGAGAAAGTTGGACAGCTAATTGCTTCTAGAAGGAGCCATGTTAGCAGCTGAACATCGAGTTCGGGAGCAAGCATCGAGGGCACGAAATTCCAATGTCGATGGACTTGACTGTTGACAGAGACATTGATTTCTCTGGCAGAGGAATTCGAGATGTCCCCTCTGGGTTATCGACTGCTCGAGACCAATTGTGACCGCTCATCTCTGGAGAGTTATTAGAAAAATCGCTCACTGGCTTTAGTTTAAAGTCCTCTCAGTTTTGGTCAGTCCTCTGGGGACACGTGACTCCATGGGACTGAACTTGATTGCCTGGCAGAAATGCTTTTGAAGGACGCGCGTCTTTGCGGAAATGTGACTAATGAACGCAAGTTCCCATAGAAATGCTTCTAAGACATTTGTGTTTCGTGCGATATGTCTGGGAGAGAATTGTGTTCGCGTACTAATGCCACGTGTCTTTGCGGAAGTGTAACCAATAGACATGTGTCTTTGCGGAAGTGTAACCAATAGACATGTGTCTTTGCGGAAGTGTAACCAATAGACATGTGTCTTTGCGGAAGTGTAACCAATAGACATGTGTCTTTGCGGAAGTTTAACCAATAGACATGTGTCTTTGCGGAAGTTTAACCAATAGACATGTGTCTTTGCGGAAGTTTAACCAATAGACATGTGTCTTTGCGGAGTGAACCCAATAGAAATGGTCTTTGCGGAAGTGAACCCAATAGACATGTGTCTTTGCGGAAGTTTAACCAATAGACATGTGTCTTTGCGGAAGTGTAACCAATAGACATGTGTCTCTGTAGAAGTGTAACCAATAGACATGTGTCTTTGCGGAAATGTAACCAATAGACATGTGTCTTTGTGGAAGTGGACCCAATAGACATGTGTCTTTGTGGAAGTGTAACCAATAGACATGTGTCTTTGCGGAAGTGGATCCAATAGACATGTGTCTTTGCGGAAGTGGATCCAATAGACATGTGTCTTTGCGGAAGTGTAACCAATAGACATGTGTCTTTGCGGAAGTGGATCCAATAGACATGTGTCTCTGTGGAAGTGTAACCAATAGACATGTGTCTTTGCAGAAGTGGATCCAATAGACATGTGTCTTTGCGGAAGTGGAACCAATAGACATGTGTCTTTGCGGAAGTGTAACCAATAGACATGTGTCTTTGCGGAGTGAACCCAATAGAAATGGTCTTTGCGGAAGTGAACCCAATAGACATGTGTCTTTGCGGAAGTGTAACCAATAGACATGTGTCTCTGTGGAAGTGTAACCAATAGACATGTGTCTTTGCGGAAGTGAACCCAATAGACATGTGTCTTTGCGGAAGTGTAACCAATAGACATGTGTCTCTGTGGAAGTGTAACCAATAGACATGTATCTTTGCGGAAGTGTAACCAATAGACATGTGTCTTTGCGGAAATGTAACCAATAGACATGTGTCTTTGTGGAAGTGGACCCAATAGACATGTGTCTTTGTGGAAGTGTAACCAATAGACATGTGTCTTTGCGGAAGTGGATCCAATAGACATGTGTCTTTGCGGAAGTGTAACCAATAGACATGTGTCTTTGTGGAAGTGGACCCAATAGACACGTGTCTTTATCCTTTATAAAATCTCTAAAATAAGATAAACCCATCTGGCACATGACAAAATGGCGGACTTCTAATGACAAGTCACTGAGCTGAGTTAAGAAGAAGCCAGACGCTATCAGTCAGCTGGAAAATTTCTTCAAGCTCAAGATCTTCAAACGGCAATGCGAGTTCGAAAAGCTATCCAGTTTCCTAATCCAGATGAAGCCGCTCCAATCAATACAGACTCTTTCTTATCTATAAAATTGAAATTGCTAGGCAGAAGAAATGCATTCAATGCTTCTTCTCGTTCTGCCATATTTAAAAATTCAATGCCCGCGTCTAAAACTTTAATCCTTAATCTGTAGTGTTCAACTATACTTTATAACACTAAGGATTAACCACATATTATGTTGTATAATTAAACAGATTTAACTGTCAATATCTCTTCAATAAGAAGCCAGAAGGCGGAGTATGCTGTCTAATCACAAATCCTCATAAGGAATTATCCTCCCCGATATCACTGGGCCATTAAAAGAGTTTTTATCAATTCTCAGGTTGCGCTTCAGCTGAATGAACAAACTGAATGATAGAAATATCTAGCTCAGAGGGGTGTGTATTTTTTATTGTGTGGCGCTAAATCTCTGATAGTATGGCGCTGAATCTCTGATTCTGTAGCGCTAAATCTCTGATTGTGTGGCGCTAAATCTCTGATAGTGTGGCGCTAAATCTCTGATAGTGTGGCGCTAAATCTCTGTTAGTATGGCGCTGAATCTCTGATTCTGTGGCGCTAAATCTCTGATTCTGTGGCGCTAAATCTCTGATTCTGTGGCGCTAAATCTCTGATAGTGTGGCGCTAAATCTCTGATAGTGTGGCGCTAAATCTCTGATTGTGTGGCGCTAAATCTCTGATAGTGTGGCGCTAAATCTCTGATTGTGTGGCGCTGAATCTCTGATAGTATGGCGCTAAATCTCTGATAGTATGGCGCTAAATCTCTGATAGTGTGGCGCTAAATCTCTAATTGTGTGGCGCTAAATCTCTGATAATGTGGCGCTAAATCTCTGATAGTGTGGCGCTAAATCTCTGATAGTATGGCGCTGAATCTCTGTTAGTGTGGCGCTAAATCTCTGATTGTGTGGCGCTAAATCTCTGATTGTGTGGCGCTAAATCTCTGATAGTATGGCGCTAAATCTCTGTTAGTGTGGCGCTAAATTTCTGATAGTGTGGCGCTAAATCTTTGATAGTGTGGCGCTGAATCAAAGACAGTGTGGCGCTAAATTTCTGATTGAGTGGCGCTAAATCTCCTATAGTGTGGCGCTAAATTTCTGATAGTGTGGCGCTAAATCTCTGATTGTGTGGCGCTAAATCTCTGATAGTGTGGCGCTAAATCTCTGATTGTGTGGCGCTGAATCTCTGATAGTATGGCGCTAAATCTCTGATAGTATGGCGCTAAATCTCTGATAGTGTGGCGCTAAATCTCTAATTGTGTGGCGCTAAATCTCTGATAATGTGGCGCTAAATCTCTGATAGTGTGGCGCTAAATCTCTGATAGTATGGCGCTGAATCTCTGTTAGTGTGGCGCTAGATCTCTGATTATGTGGCGCTAAATCTCTGATTGTGTGGCGCTAAATCTCTGATAGTATGGCGCTAAATCTCTGATAGTGTGGCGCTAAATCTCTGTTAGTGTGGCACTAAATCTCTGATAGTGTGGCGCTAAATCTCTGTTAGTGTGGCGCTAAATCTCTGTTAGTGTGGCGCTAAATCTCTGATTGTGTGGCACTAAATCTCTGTTAGTGTGGCGCTAAATCTCTGATTGTGTGATGCTAAATCTCTGATTGTGTGGCGCTAAATCTTTGATTGTGTGGCGCTAAATCTCTGAATTTGTGGCGCTAAATCTCTAATTGTGAGGCGCTGAATCTCTTATAGTGTGGCGCTAAATCTCTGATAGTTTGGCGCTTAATGTCTGATAGTGTGGCGCTAAATCTCTGATAGTTTGGCGCTTAATGTCTGATAGTGTGGCGCTAAATCTCTGTTAGTGTGGCGCTAAATCTCTGATAGTGTGGCACTAAATCTCTGATAGTGGGGCACTAAATCTCTGATAGTGTGGCACTAAATCTCTGATAGTTTGGCGCTAAATCTCTGATAGTGGGGCACTAAATCTCTGATAGTGTGGCGCTAAATCTCTGATAGTGGGGCACTAAATCTCTGATAGTGTGGCACTAAATCTCTGATAGTTTGGCGCTAAATCTCTGATAGTGGGGCACTAAATCTCTGATAGTGGGGCACTAAATCTCTGATAGTGTGGCACTAAATCTCTGATAGTGGGGCACTAAATCTCTGATAGTGTGGCACTAAATCTCTGATAGTTTGGCGCTAAATCTCTGATAGTGGGGCACTAAATCTCTGATAGTGGGGCACTAAATCTCTGATAGTTTGGCGCTAAATCTCTGATAGTGGGGCACTAAATCTCTGATAGTGTGGCACTAAATCTCTGATAGTTTGGCGCTTAATGTCTGATAGTGTGGCGCTAAATCTCTGATAGTTTGGCGCTTAATGTCTGATAGTGTGGCGCTAAATCTCTGTTAGTGTGGCGCTAAATCTCTGATAGTGTGGCACTAAATCTCTGATAGTTTGGCGCTAAATCTCTGATAGTGGGGCACTAAATCTCTGATAGTGTGGCACTAAATCTCTGATAGTTTGGCGCTAAATCTTCTTTGTCTAATCGCTTTAAAATCATGCTAATAAGGCCAAGAGGTAATCCAGTGCCACCCAAGCTGAACAACTTTGGGTTATAAATCACATTGGACTCTGGCTGGATGTTGTGAAAGTGAGTCACCGTGGAGAATGAAGTGGCTCAATATGTTTGAACATGCTCAAAGTCTGTGTGAATGAGCTGCTTTAAAAGCCAGTAGTGTCTTGTGCAGCGAATTCTCCCCAAAGCTTTTGAATTCTCTTTAAATATAAAATCTTGGGGCGAGAATAACGTTTGTCTAGAAAGCAAAGTTGAAGCAAGAATTTTCTAATGTTGAAATGACAAAGTCTGCCACTTTTTAGCAAACAGGCAGGTGAGCGGAGCTTTGCTGAGAACAACCGCGTTTTAAAAAGGTTGGATGAGAGACAAAAACACGCAACCAAAAGACTCTTCTTCTGCTGTCAAAATTCTACTGAATCTCTTCTAGGAGCAGCTTGCTTGTGCTCCTACAGGTGCACACAATCTACTCAGATTTGCGTTGATCCACTCTGACACACTCTGACCTACTCTGACCCACTCTGACCTGCACTGACCTACTCTGACCTACTCTGACCCTTTCTGACCTACTCTGACCCTTTATGACCTACTCTGCCCTACTCTACCCTACTCTGACCTATTCTGACCCACTCTGACCCACCCTGACCTACTCTGCCCTACTTTGATCTACTCATACCCACTCTGACCTACTCTGACCCTTTCTGACCTACTCTGACCCTTTATGACCTACTCTACCCTACTCTGACCTATTCTGACCCACTCTGACCCACCCTGACCTACTCTGCCCTACTTTGATCTACACATACCCACTCTGACCTACTCTGACCCTTTCTGACCTACTCTGACTCTTTATGACCTACTCTACCCTACTCTGACCTATTCTGACCCACTCTGACCCACTCTGACCTACTCTGCTCTACTTTGATCTACTCATACCTACTCTGACGTAATCTGACCTACTCTGACCTACTCTGGCCTACTCTGGCCTACTCTGGCCTACTCTGACCTACTCTGGCCTACTCTGGCCTACTCTGGCCTACTCTGGCCTACTCTGGCCTACTCTGGCCTACTCTGACCTACTCTGGCCTACTCTGGCCTACTCTGGCCTATTTTGACCTACTCTGACGTACTCATGCCTACACTCTGACGTACTCATACCTACTCTGACGTAATCTGACCTACTCTGACCTACTCTGGCCTACTCTGGCCTACTCTGGCCTACTCTGACCTACTCTGGCCTACTCTGGCCTACTCTGGCCTACTCTGGCCTACTCTGGCCTACTCTGGCCTACTCTGACCTACTCTGGCCTACTCTGGCCTACTCTGGCCTACTCTGGCCTATTTTGACCTACTCTGACGTACTCATGCCTACACTCTGACGTACTCATGCCTACTCTGACCTACTCTACCCCACTCTGACCTACTCTGACCTACTCTATCCTACCCTGACCAACGTTGACCCTAATCCAAATAAATCTTTTCGATTCGAATCGATTTTGTAGCAGATAGCAAACACACCAGCCGATGGTAAAAATGCAGCATAAAAGGTTTTCCCGCAAAACTTTTATCCGGCTGTTCACCCTCACGCCTCTCAGCTGTGTGAATCCCTAGTCGGCCAACACGATAGCACCATCCCCAAGATGCCCCCCCCCGCCCCGAGGCCAAAATCCGTTTAAATGGTGCATGTGGCAACAAGAGTTATTACGTAATGTTTTTAGTGAAACATTCCCACTTTCTCGCCTTAGCGAGTCCCGGACGGGATATCTGGCAGATGTGCGAATCTCCCTCCGCAATCTTCTGCCCCGCCTGTCGCCAAGGGCGCCGCGAGCTGCGGAGTTTCCCACACACACACAGCATCTGGACCGAGGCGGATGAGGCAAAGCAGATAGAAACGGAAAATCGAGATGGAGAAAAAGAGAGAGAGAGAGCCAGTGTTGGAGAAGAGGCACGTTGACTTCGGCGAAGATGGTGCCCTCGAGTTGTATATCAAAGCGGCTTATTAACTTGTAAGTTTCCAGGCCCAACCAAATAGTTTGCCTGCGTTTCAGTCATGCAATTTTCGGCCATTTCTGTCCGGAGAATACGATGGAATGTCCGCGGCGACCTCGATTGCGCAACAGGAAGCTGGCGGGCGAGCAGAAATTCCTGCAGACGCGGCTTATCGGCTCCGAGTGCCAATTGTTGCGGCTGGCTTCTGCTGCTGCTGCTGCTGCTGTGACTCAATTAACCAATCTTGGCCGGGAGGCTCGCACTGACCCTGTGGAGGATAATACAGATATTTCTCTGGGGCACAACCGGCTGCTGCTGCCTCTCTGTGATGCCTGTAAGGCTGGACGGGTGTTCCTGCCTTAGTCTCCCCTGTTCCTCTCCTAGTCTCCCCTGTTCCTCTGCTAGTCTCCCCTGTTCCTCTCCTAGTCTCCCCTGTTCCTCTGCTAGTCTCCCCTGTTCCTCTCCTAGTCTCCCCTGTTCCTCTCCTAGTCTCCCCTGTTCCTCTCCTAGTCTCCCCTGTTCCTCTCCTAGTCTCCACTGTTCCTCTCCTAGTCTCCCCTGTTCCTCTCCTAGTCTCCCCTGTTCCTCTCCTAGTCTCCCCTGTTCCTCTCCTAGTCTCTCCTGTTTGTATCCTAGTCTCCCCTGTTCCTCTCCTAGTCTCCCCTGTTCCTCTCTTAGTCTCCCCTGTTCCTATCCTAGTCTCCCCTGTTCCTCTCCTAATCTCCCCTGTTCCTCGTACACTCGACAGCTGAGAGTCAGTCGAGATCTACTCTAGTGAGCCGTACTTGCAGTTCAGCCATGCACCAACTAGAATGGACACTGAGCCGAGTACTAATAGAAGAGGATCAGCGATTGAGTAAATCTGAAATCTGCACACAGAAGTACTGCATTTGTCCCCCCATAAGTTATGGATGCTTCCTGTCCACAGAGCTACCCACCTATTGTCAGGTTGCAGGATGAATGAAAAAGTGAGATAATTGACTCCTCCCTCCTTGACTCAGGAATATTTTACTCCAAAGAGGCGGGTGCTGATTGGCAGGGCCCCCCTTTTAATTAATAATTACTGTTGACAATCCACTGCCATCAATCAGAGCCTGCTCACTGGAGCTCACAGAGCCACTCCAGTCCAATTCCCCTATTCTTTACTACCGACTAAACGAATCCCCAGATTGTTCCAAAGTCACCGATTGGGAAATCCGAAACGATCTAGAGAAAGTGCATATTGGTTCATTGATCTGAAATTTATTTTTAATACAGACATAAATAGACAGAATAGTGAGCTTGCGTGGCATTCTTGTGGTTCTAGAGAGACGGATAAAGGAGTAGAGAGATGAACAGAGGAGTGGAGAGATGGACAGAGGAGTAGAGAGATGGATAGAGAAGTAGAGAGATGGATAGAGAAGTAGAGAGATGCATAGAAAAGTAGAGAGATGGATAGAGAAGTAGAGAGATGCATAGAGAAGTAGAGAGATGCATAGAGAAGTAGAGAGATGCATAGAAAAGTAGAGAGATGGACAGAGGAGTAGAGAGATGGATAGAGAAGTAGAGAGATGGATAGAGAAGTAGAGAGATGCATAGAAAAGTAGAGAGATGGATAGAGAAGTAGAGAGATGCATAGAGAAGTAGAGAGATGCATAGAGAAGTAGAGAGATGCATAGAGAAGTAGAGAGATGGATAGAGAAGTAAAGAGATGAACAGAGGAGTAGAGAGAAGGATAGAGAAGTAGAGAGATGCATAGAGAAGTAGAGAGATAGACAGAGGAGTAGAGAGATGGATAGAGAAGTAGAGAGATGGATAGAGAAGTAGAGAGATGCATAGAGAAGTAGAGAGATGCATAGAGAAGTAGAGAGATGCATAGAGAAGTAGAGAGATGGATAGAGAAGTAAAGAGATGAACAGAGGAGTAGAGAGAAGGATAGAGAAGTAGAGAGATGCATAGAGAAGTAGAGAGATAGACAGAGGAGTAGAGAGATGGATAGAGAAGTAGAGAGATGGATAGAGAAGTAGATAGATGCATAGAGAAGTAGAGAGATGCATAGAGAAGTAGAGCGAGATGCATAGAGAAGTAGAGAGATGCATAGAGAAGTAGAGAGATGCATAGAGAAGTAGAGAGATGCATAGAGAAGTAGAGAGATGGATAGAGAAGTAAAGAGATGAACAGAGGAGTAGAGAGAAGGATAGAGAAGTAGAGAGATGCATAGAAAAGTAGAGAGATGGACAGAGGAGTAGAGAGATGGATAGAGAAGTAGAGAGATGGATAGAGAAGTAGAGAGATGGATAGAGAAGTAGAGAGATGGATAGAGAAGTAGAGAGATGCATAGAGAAGTAGAGAGATGCATAGAGAAGTAGAGCGAGATGCATAGAGAAGTAGAGAGATGCATAGAGAAGTAGAGAGATGCATAGAGAAGTAGAGAGATGCATAGAGAAGTAGAGAGATGGATAGAGAAGTAAAGAGATGAACAGAGGAGTAGAGAGACGGATAGAGAAGTAGAGAGATGCATAGAGAAGTAGAGAGATGGACAGAGGAGTAGAGAGATGGATAGAGAAGTAGAGAGATGGATAGAGAAGTAGAGAGATGCATAGAGAAGTAGAGAGATGGATAGAGAAGTAGAGAGATGCATAGAGAAGTAGAGAGATGCATAGAGAAGTAGAGCGAGATGCATAGAGAAGTAGAGAGATGCATAGAGAAGTAGAGAGACGGATAGAGAAGTAGAGAGATGCATAGAGAAGTAGAGAGATGCATAGAGAAGTAGAGAGATGCATAGAGAAGTAGAGAGATGGATAGAGAAGTAAAGAGATGAACAGAGGAGTAGAGAGAAGGATAGAGAAGTAGAGAGATGCATAGAGAAGTAGAGAGATAGACAGAGGAGTAGAGAGATGGATAGAGAAGTAGAGAGATGGATAGAGAAGTAGAGAGATGCATAGAGAAGTAGAGAGATGCATAGAGAAGTAGAGCGAGATGCATAGAGAAGTAGAGAGATGCATAGAGAAGTAGAGAGATGCATAGAGAAGTAGAGAGATGCATAGAGAAGTAGAGCGAGATGCATAGAGAAGTAGAGAGATGCATAGAGAAGTAGAGAGATGCATAGAGAAGTAGAGAGACGGATAGAGAAGTAGAGAGACGGATAGATGAGTAGAGAGACGGGTAAGGAAGTAGAGAGACGGATAGAGAAGTAGAGAGATGCATAGAGAAGTAGAGAGATGCATAGAGAAGTAGAGCGAGATGCATAGAGAAGTAGAGAGATGCATAGAGAAGTAGAGAGATGCATAGAGAAGTAGAGAGATGCATAGAGAAGTAGAGAGATGGATAGAGAAGTAAAGAGATGAACAGAGGAGTAGAGAGACGGATAGAGAAGTAGAGAGATGCATAGAGAAGTAGAGAGATGGACAGAGGAGTAGAGAGATGGATAGAGAAGTAGAGAGATGGATAGAGAAGTAGAGAGATGCATAGAGAAGTAGAGAGATGGATAGAGAAGTAGAGAGATGCATAGAGAAGTAGAGAGATGCATAGAGAAGTAGAGCGAGATGCATAGAGAAGTAGAGAGATGCATAGAGAAGTAGAGAGACGGATAGAGAAGTAGAGAGATGCATAGAGAAGTAGAGAGATGCATAGAGAAGTAGAGAGATGCATAGAGAAGTAGAGAGATGGATAGAGAAGTAAAGAGATGAACAGAGGAGTAGAGAGAAGGATAGAGAAGTAGAGAGATGCATAGAGAAGTAGAGAGATAGACAGAGGAGTAGAGAGATGGATAGAGAAGTAGAGAGATGGATAGAGAAGTAGAGAGATGCATAGAGAAGTAGAGAGATGCATAGAGAAGTAGAGCGAGATGCATAGAGAAGTAGAGAGATGCATAGAGAAGTAGAGAGATGCATAGAGAAGTAGAGAGACGGATAGAGAAGTAGAGAGACGGATAGATGAGTAGAGAGACGGGTAAGGAAGTAGAGAGACGGATAGAGAAGTAGAGAGACAGAGAGCAGTTTGAGTTGCAGAGCGAAAGCGGAGTGCAATCCAGGTCAATGTGACAAATACTGTCAAAGTCTTTTGCTCTTTGCGAAAGAACGGAAGAGAGGGCCAGAAAAGTGCATCAGCAGCAACGCTCGTAGAAGCCAGTCTGAGAGCATCTGTGCCGAGGCAGTTGCAAAGCGGAAGCTCCTCATTCTCTGCTGCAGCTTAAGCACTCTATTGTTTGAGCAGAAACAATGCCCTTCTGTTTCTTAGTTTAAAGCCAGCCCAGTCCGCACTTGCTTTTTTAACCTGCCTCTGCACTCTGCTGTTGATTTTGACAGCGCAAACCTTTTTTTACTGGGTGATGCTGATAAAGCGTTGGTCGGTCCTGATGGGGGAGGGGCGAGTCGCACGCAAAGTCTGCCCGCAAAAGCAGCAAGCCACCCGGAAGAGGACTTAAATTGGCAGAGTTGAAAGGCGGCTTTTTGTAGAGGAGTGTTCGAGAGAACCCGGAATATGCAAAGGTTTTGCTTGAGCGAAATAAAAAGCAGCTTAACAGCCTACTCTTGTGTTTCCTAAGTTCATACTTTTTGCTAATGTTTTTAATTAACTAAATTTGACAGCTGTGCATAACTCACATGAAATTGGCTTCAGAACGGGAGTCACTGAAAACAGATGAGAACATATGAGAAACAGGTGAGAACAGGTGAGGGCAGGTGAGAACATGTGAGAACATGTGAGAACAGGTGAGAAACAGGTGAGAAATAGGTGAGAAACAGGTGAGAAACAGGTGAGAAACAGGTAAGAACATGTGAAAACAGGTGAGAAACAGGTGAGAAACAGGTGAGAAACAGGTGAGAAACAGGTGAGAAACAGGTGAAAACAGGTGAGAACAGGTGAGAAACAGGTGAGAACAGGTGAGAAACAGGTGAGAACAGGTGAGAACAAGTGAGAACATGTGAGAACAGGTGAGAACAGGCGAGAACAGGTGAGAACATGTGAAAACAGGTGAGAAACAGGTGAGAAACAGGTGAGAAACAGGTGAGAAACAGGTGAAAACAGGTGAGAACAGGTGAGAAACAGGTGAGAACAGGTGAGAAACAGGTGAGAACAGGTGAGAACAAGTGAGAACATGTGAGAACAGGTGAGAACAGGCGAGAACAGGTGAGAACATGTGAGAACATGTGAAAACAGGTGAGAAACAGGTGAGAAACAGGTGAGAAACAGGTGAGAAACAGGTGAGAAACAGGTGAGAAACAGGTGAGAAACAGGTGAGAAATAGGTGAGAAACAGGTGAGAAACAGGTGAGAAACAGGTAAGAACATGTGAAAACAGGTGAGAAACTGGTGAGAAACAGGTGAGAAACAGGTGAGAAACAGGTGAGAAACAGGTGAGAAACAGGTGAGAAACAGGTGAGAAACAGGTGATAAACAGGTGAGAAACAGGTGAGAAACAGGTGAGAAACAGGTGAGAAACAGGTGAGAAACAGGTGAGAAACAGGTGAGAAACAGGTGAGAAACAGGTGAGAAACAGGTGAGAAACAGGTGAGAAACAGGTGAGAAACAGGTGAGAAACAGGTGATAAACAGGTGAGAAATAGGTGAGAAACAGGTGAGAAACAGGTGAGAAACAGGTGAGAAACAGGTGAGAAACAGGTGAGAAACAGGTGAGAAACAGGTGAGAACAGGTGAGAACAAGTGAGAACATGTGAGAACAGGTGAGAACAGGCGAGAACAGGTGAGAACATGTGAGAACATGTGAAAACAGGTGAGAAACAGGTGAGAAACAGGTGAGAAACAGGTGAGAAACAGGTGAGAAACAGGTGAGAAATAGGTGAGAAACAGGTGAGAAACAGGTGAGAAACAGGTAAGAACATGTGAAAACAGGTGAGAAACAGGTGAGAAACAGGTGAGAAACAGGTGAGAAACAGGTGAGAAACAGGTGAGAAATAGGTGAGAAACAGGTGAGAAACACTGAGAACAGGTGAGAACAGGTGAGGGCAGGTGAGAACAGACGAGAATAGAGTACTGAGAACAGAATAATGAATGATAGTACAAAATTGTGCGAGAATCCTAGTAGATGGTAAATCCAGATCTCACAGCAGTAGGGGAGAGACGCGATGCAAAATAAAAGTGGTGACCCATCAGTTCTGCTTCGCAAATGCAGAGGGGCGCGGCGGTCGGGCTGCAAAGTTGCCGCGATCCAAAGAAGCCGCACTGGCCATAAAAAACTGCGCATTCCCAATGACCCTGCCAGACACATTAGAAAATTTACCACTTTTTGGCCACTAAGACTTTGTGTCTGCTGCTATTAGAAGCAGAGGCCAGAGGATGGAAGAGAAAGTTGATTGCGCAAAACCAGATGTGAAAACCGGACACCCCATGCAGTTATCATGCAGCCGCTGACCAAAGGTGCCGAATGACTTCGGTTGCCAAAGCTCGGGGTTTAAATTGATATGAATACTCTATAGTTCGTGAATACTCTATAGTTTGTGAATACTCTATAGTTAGTGAATGCTCTATAGTTTGTGAATACTCTATAGTTTGTGAATGCTCTATAGTTCGTGAATACTCTATAGTTTGTGAATACTCTATAGTTTGTGAATACTCTATAGTTAGTGAATGCTCTATAGTTCGTGAATACTCTATAGTTTGTGAATACTCTATAGTTCGTGAATACTCTATAGTTTGTGAATACTCTATAGTTTGTGAATACTCTATAGTTTGTGAATACTCTATAGTTTGTGAATACTCTATAGTTCGTGAATACTCTATAGTTTGTGAATACTCTATAGTTTGTGAATACTCTATAGTTCGTGAATACTCTATAGTTTGTGAATACTCTATAGTTAGTGAATATTCTATAGTTTGTGAATACTGTATAGTTCGTGAATACTCTATAGTTAGTGAATGCTCTATAGTTCGTGAATACTCTATAGTTTGTGAATACTCTATAGTTTGTGAATACTCTATAGTTAGTGAATGCTCTATAGTTCGTGAATACTCTATAGTTTGTGAATACTCTATAGTTCGTGAATACTCTATAGTTTGTGAATACTCTATAGTTTGTGAATACTCTATAGTTTGTGAATACTCTATAGTTTGTGAATACTCTATAGTTTGTGAATACTCTATAGTTTGTGAATACTCTATAGTTCGTGAATACTCTATAGTTTGTGAATACTCTATAGTTTGTGAATACTCTATAGTTCGTGAATACTCTATAGTTTGTGAATACTCTATAGTTTGTGAATACTCTATAGTTTGTGAATACTCTATAGTTTGTGAATACTCTATAGTTTGTGAATACTCTATAGTTTGTGAATACTCTATAGTTTGTGAATACTCTATAGTTTGTGAATACTCTATAGTTTGTGAATACTCTATAGTTTGTGAATGCTCTATAGTTTGTGAATACTCTATAGTTTGTGAATACTCTATAGTTTGTGAATACTCTATAGTTCGTGAATACTCTATAGTTTGTGAATACTCTATAGTTAGTGAATGCTCTATAGTTTAGTTTGTGAAGATTCTATAGTTTGTGAAGATTCTATAGTTTGTAAAGATTCTATAGTTTGTGAAGATTCTATAGTTTGTGAAGATTCTATAGTTTGTGAAGATTCTATAGTTTGTAAAGATTCTACTTTATCCAGCCCGTGCGTGACTCGCTACTGTCAAGCGACAAATTGACTACCGGAGATTAAAAAGCCGGCCCAGGTGTTCGCTCAGTCAGGTAAGCGAGACAGGTGAGACACGAGTTTTGAATCGGTGAAGCCACGGTTTCGTCACCTGCTTCGACGCACCACAATGGGGCCAATGCAGGCGGGCATTGACTGACAGGCCTGCTGACAATGCGTGGTCAAAAAGCTGTCAGATGTTACGCAACAGCAAAGCGAGTGCAAGTCTTGCCTCCATTTTTTTTCGGATGTTGTGTCCATTGAAAAGAAATGGTGTCATGCATTTTTAATGGGGTAACCTTGGACCTTATGCCCCACTGACAGCGGTCACCATTTCATCTGCTCACTGACAGCGGTCACCATTTCATCTGCTCACTGACAGCGGTCACCATTTAACCGATCTGCTCACTGACAGCGGTCACCATTTAACCGATCTGCTCACTGACAGCGGTCACCATTCAACCGATCTGCTCACTGACAGCGGTCACCATTTAACCGATCTGCTCACTGACAGCGGTCACCATTTAACCGATCTGCTCACTGACAGCGGTCACCATTTAACCGATCTGCTCACTGATAGCGGTCACCATTTAACCGATCTGCTCACTGACAGCGGTCACCATTTAACCGATCTGCTCACTGACAGCGGTCACCATTTAACCGATCTGCTCACTGACAGCGGTCACCATTCAACCGATCTGCTCACTGATAGCGGTCACCATTTAACCGATCTGCTCACTGACAGCGGTCACCATTTAACCGATCTGCTCACTGACAGCGGTCACCATTTCATCCTCTGCTCGCTAGAGGTCGTCCAGCTGGTGGATGAAAATGATTTACAATCCTCTGACCGGATGACAGCAGAGAGTATCACTTGACTCGTTTCAACCCCGAGTCATATATATATATATATGAGGATGCGCAGCGGAAGCTGTAACGTAGAAGAGGGACGCGGGATGGGGGCGTTACTTCTCACGCATCCCTGGGAAGGAGGGAGTGGCTGGTCTCTGAGAACGGAAAGATGGGAAGGCCTCTGTGATGCAATAATAGTGTAGTGGATGTGGAGCGCAGGATAAGGTAGCTAAGTGGGAGGAGCGACTGCGGGCAGCTGGACCGCAGGCTGGGATCGAATCTGCAGCTGCCGAACCAGATCTGCATACGCAGTGCTGTGGGGCCCAGTGGTAATTTGCTCAGCTAGTAATTGCCATACGGGAGTGGGCGGCAGGCCTTTTCCTAGATAAAAACAGGGTTGTCTCTTCCTTATCTCTATCTATCAGCCCCTCACATCACTCGGGCATCGGGAGTGGAAAGGATTACGTAATATAGCGTTGGCACGAGCACGTCCTTGAGCAAATATTATCTTTTCTTTTCTTTTTTAAAGATTTATTTTTGACGTTCTTATTAACTTGGAGCAATGTACCATACTTGCTGCTTTAATTTAAGGACTTTGGTCAGTCAGTCAGTCAGTCAGTCAGTCAGTCAGTCAGTCAGTCAGTCAGTCAGTCAGTCAGTCAGTCAGTCAGTCAGTCAGTCAGTCAGTCAGTCAGTCAGTCAGTCAGTCAGTCAGTCAGTCAGTCAGTCAGTCAGTCAGTCAGTCAGTCAGTCGATTTTTCGACTGACTCGAAAAAAACTCTATTTTTTTACAATTTTTTTTCGAGTAGCTTGTGACTTTAGCGTTTTTATGCTTCAGTTGTTTATGTCTAAAATGACCTTATGTTTTTACTTACAGTAACAGCATAAGAATGTTTCAATATAGGGAATTGGCCAGCTCAAATATGTTACAAAATAAACTTTGTAGACCATGAAGAGACTTGTTTACGGGCAAACGAAGCTTCATATCATTCTTTCGTCCACTTTTACGGGTATTTAGCTTCTTAAGTGTCAGAGATAGCGTGACTCAGTGGGCAGTGTAAGCCAGACATTTGTGTATTAGTAGGAGTAATCTATCTGAACTTAAAGCAAGAAAGAGATAAAGTCTGTTAC
This sequence comes from Macrostomum lignano, assembly GCA_002269645.1. Classification (NCBI taxonomy): domain Eukaryota; kingdom Metazoa; phylum Platyhelminthes; family Macrostomidae; genus Macrostomum; species Macrostomum lignano. Next base: position 38,242 of record NIVC01001647.1, on the reverse strand, counting down.
AACTAAACATGGGAATTTTTGACTCATGAAATTAAATTTCTTCTATCAGATGCACTTCTTTGGAGCTTATAGTTACATAAGGTTATGTAAACATCAAAACATCAAGTTACTGAATTATTCATTGACGTGAGTCGTGAGTTCGAAATAACTTTTAAGCAGTATGAGAATCGTTGCTCAGAGATTGCTAAAATACAAATCCCAATGCTAGTTTGTTGACTATTTTGTCCGTAGCGGATTTAGGGACGCGCAAAGGGCGTTCCTTGCGTTCGAGTTAGATATTTTATTTTATTTTTGATATTTTACCAAGAACTCAACATATTTTGCATGTAGACATGTACATGACTAAATTCCTACGTTTCCATTATTTTGAGAATTGTGTTGTCAGCGCTCATTTCGGCGCAGCAGGCACTCATTTTGGCGCCACAGACACTCATTATAGCGCCGCAGGCACTCATATTGGCGCCCCAGGCACTCATATTGGCGCCGCAGGCACTCATTTTGGCGCCGCAGGCACTCGTTTTAGCGCCGCAGGCACTCATTATAGCGCTGCAGGCACTCATTTTGGCGCCAAAGGCACTCATTATGGCACCGCAGGCACTCATTTTGGAGCCGCAGGCACTCATTTTGGCGCCGAAGGCGCTATATTTTGGCGCTCTGAAGAAAAAATATTGTTGTCACAACGGGCCACAAGGTGGGGTGGGGGGGGCAAAGCATTAGCATGTCCACTCCATAGCTTTTACTGGGGGGGACGTGTCGGAGGTGACGCGCCTTGGTAAAAAATCAAAAACAAAGATAACTTGTAATCTGCGCCACCCCGTTCACAATTTTCTGGGTCCACGCCTGTTCTCTGTGTAGTTTTTTATTTTTTGGTATAGGCATAAGCAGAACGGAGATGGTATAAAGGCTTGTGACAGTTCCCATAACCGCTTTTAGCCTGTTTTGATATACCTTTGTACTCGTATGCTAGTTAGTGTACGCTATAGCCGCGTATGTACACTGTTCCCCCCCGCTGGTCCCAGGTCCACGCGGGCTAAAAATAGACGCAGCGTACATACCGGGCTGAAAAATTGGCAAGGACGGCCCAAAATGAGGGGGAGGGGTTGCCGGCTGAACGGCAAGGGTTTTTCTAGACTAGAGGGAAGGCCGCACTCGGATTGGACAACAACTGCACAGCTAAACTGCAGTTTATAAAACTGCCCTCTATTCGTTCCCGCATTCATTCTTGCAAGTCGACTAGTTAGGTAGCTAGCTAGCTCTCCTTTTAGACTAAGCGATAGTAAGCTACTACTAGACGGCTTACGATAATTCACATGGCCAGCGTTAGGCTAAAACAATAAAGAAATGACCACTCTACTGTTACACGTCTCCAAGCAGAGGAGATCAACCAAGCAGCAGCAGTCGCAGCAGCAGAGCAAAGGAAACAGACGACCATACAGTTCTACTACGCCAATTGGCCGAATACGACAACCGGGATTAGCGGCATTTGCGCACTACTTTGCTTTCTCTAGAGTAGCCCTAGGCAGGTACACGCCTGCCTTAGCCGCAGACTTGCCGTCGCAGACGACTATGTCAGCAGTTGACACGCAAGCTGCTCCAGCCTTGAACTGTTTCCGCCAGCTTCCACATCAGCAGCAATGTAAAACAAAAAGCCAAAGCTATTTTAACTGTCAGAAGCAGCAGAAGCAGCAGCAACAGCTACAGAAAAAACTGGGTGAGTCTAGGAATAACAAAATGAACCTATACTATATATTGTTGTCTATTCTTAGCTGTACCTTTTAGCTGTACCCTATATGTGTGTGTATGAATTGAAGTATCAAGTATTTGTAATATAACAATATAGGACATCATTTTATGTAATCTATACCTATAAAAATGAAAATGCTATCTTACAGTTATATAGTTATATATATATATACACTGGGATATATATATAGAAATTAGAATGCTATTAGGCTAAGTCTGTTTTTGCAAGGCACAAAATAAAAATATACTTGATGTACTTATTATACAATAAATGATACTATTTTACATATAGCTTTTGTATAGTTTTGAAAAAGTTATTGCAAAGCATTCAAACAAATATAGCTGTCTATTTAATAATTTTTAATGATTTGATATTAAGCAATTTTTTATAAAGTAAGAACCTATATTTAAGGGTCCATATTAAATTTATTTCAAATAATAATAATGTCAGATTTGGCATCAAGCCAAACTTACTTACTTTAGAAGACTTTAATTGAAATGAAACTTTAAAAAATATGCCTAGAAAAAGTCAATAGAAGCATATTTATATAGTAAGTTTTTGCCAATGATCTATATTATCTAAAGTACATATGGTTCTTTTGAATTCATTTAAGGCTTTACATGTACTTTATCCTTAACAGGTTCCATTGCCAGGAGCTACTCAGATCCCGATCTGCCTAGCAGCAATTCTGCTGCACAATTCAACTACAAAGACTCTCCTTTGTCATCAAGTTTGAAGTCGCCTCTAGATTATTCCATGGAGTCGCCCAACTATGTCGCAGTTTTCAAAGTCGATTGCGAGAACCAATCGACAGGACTGGCGCCGCCTTTGATGTTCCGGCACAGTTTCGACTGCCTGCTGGACCTGCTGAATGGCCACGGTGAGCGCGACGGCGAGGGCGACGGCGAAGGTAGAGGCAACGGCGAGGGTGAGGCTGAACCGCAACCAGCGCCAGCGGCCGCCACCGAAGCCACCGCCGCCGAAGCCACCGCCGCCGACGTCCTGACGGTGGCGGGGGGGCCGCCGCTTCACAAGGCTGTCTCCGACTCTATTGGCAAGTCGATGAAAAAGCGAGTCATCTTTGCCGACGATGCTGGCAAACCGCTGCAGCAGGTCCGCGTGTTCAGCGAGCCCAGCTGGGCCCCGCCAAAGTTTCTGTCCATCAGTGAGTGCTGAAATGCCGACTTTGTACAGGCTGTTTCCCTCAGGTTGTTCACTGGCCTGTTTACCTCCCTCAGGTTGTTCACTGGCCTGTTTCCCTCAGGCTGTTCACTGGGCTGTTTACCTCCCTCAGGTTGTTCACTAGACTGTTTTCCCCTCCCTCAGGCTGTTCACTGGGCTGCTTTCCCTCCCTCAGGCTGTTCACTGGGCTGTTTCCCTCCCTCAGGCTGTTCACTGGGCTGTTTTCCTCAGGCTGTTCACTGGGCTGTTTACCTCCCTCAGGTTGTTCACTAGGCTGTTTCCCCCTCCCTCAGGCTGTTCACTGGGCTGCTTTCCCTCCCTCAGGTTGTTCACTGGGCTGTTTCCCTCCCTCAGGCTGTTCACTAGACTGTTTCCCTCCCTCAGGCTGTTCACTGGGCTGTTTCCCTCCCTCAGGCTGTTCACTGGGCTGTTTTCCTCAGGCTGTTCACTGGGCTGTTTCCCTTCCCTCATGTTGTTCACTGGGCTGTTTCCCTCCCTCAGGCTGTTCACTGGGCTGTTTTCCTCAGGGTTGTTCACTGGGCTGTTTCCCTCCCTCAGGCTTTTCACTGGGCTGTTCCCTTCCCTCAGGTTGTTCACTGGGCTGTTTCCCCCTCTCTCAGGTTGTTCACTGGGCCGTTTCCCTCCCTCAGGTTGTTCACTGGGCTGTTCCCTTCCCTCAGGTTGTTCACTGGGCTGTTTTCCTAAGGGTTGTTCACTGGGCTGTTTCCCTCCCTCAGGCTGTTCACTGGGCTGTTCCCTTCCCTCAGGTTGTTCACTGGGCTGTTTCCCCCTCTCTCCGGTTGTTCACTGGGCTGTTTCCCTCCCTCAGGTTGTTCACTGGGCTGTTTTCCTCAGGGTTGTTCACTGGGCTGTTTCCCTCCCTCAGGCTGTTCACTGGGCTGTTCCCTTCCCTCAGGTTGTTCACTGGGCGGTTTCCCCCTCTCTCAGGTTGTTCACTGGGCTGTTTCCCTCCCTCAGGTTGTTCACTGGGCTGTTTCCCCCTCCCTCAGGTTGTTCACTAGGATATATGGGGGTGTATGCCGAAGCTAAAAAACTCCCGGCCCCGATCTTCCCCAACATCAGGGCCACTTCCAGCCGACCCGGACGCGGCCGATGACATTGAAGCCAGTTCGGACAAATCCGGCCAGTTCCGCTGCCAGTTTGCCCAGCCCTCGTCAAAGTACATTCTGTTCAGAGAGAATGTGGAAAAGAATTGCGTATCGCTTAGCAATTTATATTTTGACGGGCTGACAGCTAAAGGCTCGGTCTCGGTGAAGAATATCAGCTTCAAAAAGAGAGTCTTTGTTCGGGTGAGCTTCGATCAATGGGCGAGCTATCGAGACTTTGATGCGACTTACGCCAGCTCGCAGGACTCTCGTCAGGTGTGTCTCATTATTCCGGATCTGAGACTGGGATCTGAGACTGGGACCCGAAATCGGGATCTGAGACTGGGACCAGAGATCGGGATCTGAGACTTGGATCTGAGACTGAGACCCGAGATCGTGATCTGAGACTAGTATCTGAGACTGGGATCTGAGACTGGGATCTGAGACTGGGATCTGAGACTGGGATCTGAAACTGGGATCTGAGACTGGGATCTGAGACTGGGATCTGAAACTTGTATCTGGGACAGAGATCCGAGACTGGGATCTTGAGACTGGGATCTTGAGACTGGGATCTGAGACTGGGATCTGAAGACTGGAATCTGAGACTGGGATCTGAAGACTGGGATCTGAGACTGGGATCTGGGACTGGGATCTGAAGTCTGTGATCTGAGATTGGGATCTGGGACTGGGATCTGGGACTGGAATCTGGGACTGGGATCTGAGACTGGAATCTGAGACTGGGATCTGAAGACTGGGATCTGAGACTGGGATCTGAAACTTGTATCTGGGACAGAGATCCGAGACTGGGATCTTGAGACTGGGATCTGAGACTGGGATCTGAGACTGGGATCTGAGACTGGGATCTGAAGACTGGAATCTGAGACTGGGATCTGAAGACTGGGATCTGAGACTGGGATCTGGGACTGGGATCTGAAGTCTGTGATCTGAGATTGGGATCTGGGACTGGGATCTGAGACTGGGATCTGGGACTGGGATCTGAGACTGGGATATTAGACTGGGATCTGAGACAGGGATCTGAAGACTGGGATCTGAGACTAGGATCTGAGACTGGGATCTGAGACTGGAATCTGAGATTGGGATCTGAGATTAGGATCCTGAGAGTGGGATCTGAGACAGGGATCTGAAAAAGTGAATTTAATAGAATTGAATCCGAGGCCGGTAGCTCAGCCAAATATCAGGAAAACTACGCGCTACATTCATTCCTCCAGCCATCCCTATCCCCATTCCCCGCAGGACTCATTCGTGTTCAGCTTCCCCTGCCCGCCGACTTGGAGCGCGGCTTCGAATTCTGCGTCTGCTTCGAGGCCGAAGGCCAAGCCTTCTGGGACAGCAACTTGGGCGCGAACTACAAGGTGTCGGTGGCCAAGAAATCTGCCTCGTCCAAGTCCAGCAGGTCGGCCAATGCCTACACCAGGGACTACAAGCCCAACTATTCGGGCGTCACCGACTTTTCAGAGTTCTCCGTCTGGGACCACTTTGCCGATCGGGTATACTATTGATCTCTCGAGATCCTAGATTCTGCGCTCGTAATTTTTAGTGATCCCAAATCCCATGATCCCAGATCCCATGATGGCGCAGATCCCATAATCCCATGGTCCCAGATCTCGGATCACCTGATCCCAGATGCCATGATCCCAGATCCCATAATCCCAGAACCCATAATCCCAGATCCCATAATCCCAGATTCCATAATCCCAGATCCCATAATCCCAGATCCCATAATCCCAGATCCCATAATCCCGAATCCAAAATCCCAAATCCCATAATCCCGGATCCCATAATCCCAGATCCCATAATCACAGATCCCATAATCCCAAATCCCATGCCTCCAGATCTTTACAATCTCGAAGCCCTTTTATCCCAGGTCCCAGCCATCCCGGATCTCAGATCCCCATCGCGAATTCCCATCATTCGTTTTGAAGGGACCATATCTATGGTCTAACACATGCGTTACTATGCGGATGGGTCCATTCGCATATGCATATTATCCATGCACTCATCATCCGGTGTAGCTTAGTCTCAATTAAAGTATTGGTTTTGTCAGCCTAACTGAGAGTGGGGCCATCCAAAGTGAGAATCCTGCCTACGCTGACTGCGAGGGGCCTGGCTGCGTGCAGCCTTGGTCTATGGGCCATAGACTGTAAAGGATAAGCAAAGTGATGAAAAGCCATCCAATGTGAGAATCCTGCCTAAGCTGAATACGAAGGGCCTAGCTGCGTCCAGCCTAGTCTATGAGCCATAGACTATAAAGGATAAGCTAGGATTGGCTAGTCATATGGCTCAGAAGCTCAGAAGGTATAAAAATAAAAGAATACGACGCATAGACCAATATTGGATCGATAATATTGGATTGCAATCGATTCTCACATTGGATGGCTTTTTATCCCTTTGCTTGTCCTTTATTGTCTATGGCCCATAGACTGGGGCTGCACGCGGCCGGGCCCTTCGCAGTCGGCGTAGGCAGGATTCTCATTTTGGGTGGCTTTATTCTCAGTTAGGCTGACAAAAGCAATACTAGTAGTTGTTTACTGATTCGTCCCACTCATTAACAATCAGCACCAATGCTTTCTGCTGTGATTATCAGCTTTTTACTCTTAGATTAGCGTTTTTGTCTCTTAGACTGGTTGAATTGTTTTAGCGTTGGCAGCGGAAAATCCGTTGAAAAAAGCCGAACTAAAAGATTCCGAAGACTATATTATAGAATTAAAATATGCGATTCTGTAGACTTTCTTTCTAGTAACACTATAGCTAAAATAGTAGAATCCAGCCGTTCTTACCTGTTACTTGTCTGTGCTTTACTACACATGTTGCATCAGTTGAAATGGCTTCTTAGGGCGCCAAGTAGTTGATGTCAGGAGGGTGCCAAGTAGTTGATGTCAGGAAGGCGCCAAGTAGGTAATGTCAAGAGGGCGCCAAGTAGGTAATGTCAAGAGGGCGCCAAGTAGGTGATGTCAGGAGGGCGCCAAGTAGTTGATGTCAAGAGGGCGCCAAGTAGGCGATGTCAGGAGGGCGCCAAGTAGGTGATGTCAGGAGGGCGCCAAGTAGTTGATGTCAAGAGGGCGCCAAGTAGGCGATGTCAGGAGGGCGCCAAGTAGGTAATGTCAGGAGGGCGCCAAGTAGTTGATATCAGGAGGGCGTCAAGTAGTTGATGTCAGGAGGGCGCCAAGTAGGTAATGTCAAGAGGGCGCCAAGTAGGTGATATCAGGAGGGCGCCAAGTAGGTGATGTCAAGAGGGCGCCAAGTAGTTGATGTCAGGAGGGCGTCAAGTAGTTGATGTCAGGAGGGCGCCAAGTAGGTAATGTCAAGAGGGCGCCAAGTAGGTGATATCAGGAGGGCGCCAAGTAGGTGATGTCAAGAGGGCGCCAAGTAGTTGATGTCAGGAGGGCGTCAAGTAGTTGATGTCAGGAGGGCGCCAAGTAGGTAATGTCAAGAGGGCGCCAAGTAGGTGATATCAGGAGGGCGCCAAGTAGGTGATGTCAAGAGGGCGCCAAGTAGTTGATGTCAGGAGGGCGCCAAGTAGGTAATGTCAAGAGGGCGCCAAGTATGTGATGTCAGGAGGGCGCCAAGTAGGTGATGTCTGGAGGGTGCCAAGTAGTTGATGTCAGGAGGGCGCCAAGTAGGTGATGTCAGGAGGGTGCCAAGTAGTTGATGTCAGGAGGGCGTCAAGTAGTTGATGTCAGGAGGGCGCCAAGTAGGTGATGTCAAGAGGGCGCCAAGTAGTTGATATCAGGAGGGCGTCAAGTAGTTGATGTCAGGAGGGCGTCAAGTAGTTGATGTCAGGAGGGCGCCAAGTAGGTAATGTCAAGAGGGCGCCAAGTAGGTGATATCAGGAGGGCGCCAAGTAGGTGATGTCAAGAGGGCGTCAAGTAGTTGATGTCAGGAGGGCGCCAAGTAGGTGATGTCGAGAGGGCGTCAAGTAGTTGATGTCAGGAGGGCGCCAAGTAGGTGATGTCGAGAGGGCGCCAAGTATGTGATGTCAGGAGGGCGCCAAGTAGGTGATGTCAAGAGGGCGCCAAGTAGGTGATGTCGAGAGGGGCATCTCCTACCCCGGACTACTGCGCTCTGGCCTCTGAGTCATTCTGCATAGCGGTGTAGATTTTTGTCAGCAATGCATAGTAAAATTGAAGTATTTCTGTAGAAATTATGTCAAGGATTTTTGTTTTTTTCATGACTTTTTCCGCGTCATTATTGCATGATTATTGACCTGAATTGTTGTTCGAATATGATGCTATTCACTGTTATTCTTGTCCCTTAAGGATAGATGTGATGGAGGATAGATGTGCAACAATTCTATTGAATTTTAACTTCCTGGCTAATAGTTTTGCACTTAAACCCCAAAAAACAGATGAAAAAAATGCTTTCGTTCACCTCTTTCAAGTTAATAGTTATTAAGTCTCCCAGGACCCAGACCTATTGACTGTCTCTTTTACATCAATATTGCGAGCAACTCAGCAAAATTTGCCTTGAGATTCATTGAGATTCCCGAATCCTGACCAATGTGGTCTGTCTCTGCTCAATCAAACAATATTTAATAATATTTTTCCCTGAGTGTTAAATTAAAGTTAAAATATAATTCGCAGAGAAATATATATTCAATAAGAATTGAATGTACCGTCTTTCGATATAAAAATGTAAGCTTTTGCTTGAGTTGTTATTATTTATTTATGTTAGCTTATTTGTTGATGTAGCTAATTACGAGTTGTATTTTAATAACCATAATTATTGCGCGCGTCTAGACAGTATTTGATAATAACTTCGGTATGTTTATTTAAGCACACTTGGACAGTTGGGTAGTGTAGTGTATATACAGTGTTTGTTTTAGCTGCTGGAGACAAGAAAGGCTCTCGGTCTGGTTACATTATTTAGACTGTCATAAGATTATTTTATGCACTATTAAGTTAGGCTTTTAACCAGTTAGGGCCTGCTAATTGCGTTACTTAAATCTCCTTGCCTTGTCCTCACTGCGCCGGGGGGGACAGACAGACGGATATTTTTTATAGACTAAACTTAGAATAAAGGGCCGGCCGCCCGTTCACGCGTTAGTCTCTAATTAGTTTCGTTGACGGCTTTTAAATGTACGCTTAAAAATCTGTGTACCCCTGGAATGGGTCTGAGGGCGGATTGGGGGAGGTGGGTACGTGTGGGGCAGGGGCAGAGTTTATCGATCGGTCCGGCGCGTAGCGGGCCTCGGAATGCAGCAGCTTCCAAAATACAATCCTGTTAATTTTGGCATGTAGTGCTAATGCCACCAGTTTAGTTACTAATAGTAACAAAGCTAAAGATGGCTAAGCATTCTTTTGTTTGTATTGTAAAATAATCATTATTAAGATATAGAAATTTAATAAACTATACTGTATGCATATGCATAGCTCAAAAATAGCTCGTTCCGGTCTCAATTTGAAAGAAATGACAATTTTTTTCTGCAACATCATTCAAATGACCTAATATTTTCTTTCATGCATCATATCTAAAAGATCGCATCTAGCATTGTGTAGACACATGGCCATTATAAATTGACGCAGGCTAAGATAAGACAATAACAGCTCAACGTCACGTGACGCCAGGCCTGCAAGGCCTGCTCCTCTTAAAATATAATCTCTCATGTGCATGCGAGTCGGCCTATTAACGAATGCCCTTGACATGCAACTTTATCTTAGGCTCATATCGTATACATGCATATTTTCTCGTGGCAAATCAGGGAAAAACTATATCGAATTACATTGCATTGTTGCAATGTCTATACGCTAGTTTTCTTTAAAATTGACTTTTACACGCACATGAACTCCGGTTAAAAACATCAATTCCAGGAACAATTAATTCATCCCAGCAAATTCTTCCTTTCTTTTTGCTACGCTAAACGCTTCGAGTCGAAATTTAAAGGCGCAATATAAATTGCTCCTACTCTGCAGATTTATTCGTCCTAAATGCTAAAAAAGGTTGATCGACCGTTTAAACCGTCATCGAACTATCAAACAGCACGGCACGATAATATACTCGTACAAATCGAGGATACTTTTATCAAACTTGACCAGCAAAAAAGCAAAATTGCAATTGTATTTACGAGTATTTAGGGCAATGTTTTGTTTTTACATTATTTTTTCCACTCCAATTTTATTAGTAGCACGCATTGCAATAATTCTAGAAATTTCCGCGATAAACATATAATTCCAAATACAGTAAGTTGAGTTCCCACCCACGTGAACTCATTCTAGAACATTCTTCCAGAATGTTCCATCGAAAAAAACTATAAATAAAGCACCGAAATCTAACGGTTGCAATCTTTGAACACTATCTTGCGAACTCCGGTTTAATTCCGACATCTTACTTGTCATTAAATCAGTAATACCTAAGTACATGTTTTTCCCCACTTGTTTTATTTATTTATCGCTTACGCCCATAGATAAGTCAAACAAGTGGGTAATGATGTATTTATTACTCAGTTCGTGTCAAGCAACAGAAATTCTAAATTTCTTTCGCATCAAATAAATGCTTTTCTTTGTCTATGACCGGGCCCAACTGGGTAATAATTAAGAACCACCGCCTTTACGCCTAATGTATTCCCCTACTTGCCCCGGGCGAACGTCTATGGTCTCAGTGTAAATTTCATTTATTTGCATCGGTTGCAAATAAACGGTTTATTTCACTGTGCAAATGCTCTTTCGATACAATAAAGATACAACAATAAAGCTTGTAGCAGTTTTTTATTTATAAGATTGATTGTCGTAATAATTTTTTCCTTCGTTGCCTTCCCTATCAACCATAGACAACACTAGCTGTATGCTGGGTAAAAAGCCCTGAGATTAAGACAAGCACTTTCTGCGTTGTCTATAGTTGATGGGGAAGGCAACGAAGGGAATTAAAGTACAACGACAATCAAGCTCATAACTAGCTGCTATAAGCTTCATTTGGTTTCATCTACATGTAAAAAGATAGAAGTGCTTTTGCTTAACTGTACAAGTTAAACCTTCGTCATACATGTACATGTACACAGCGAAATAAAAAGTTTATTTTTTTGTTACAATAAAAGGACAAATTGTCAAAAATTTGTGGAAAGTGAATTGTATTATCGTTCTAAGTTCAACATACCAGGAGTTAAGTGTGTTGTGTCGTAACTTGACGGGTCAACTTAATGATAATATTGTTACGCTGATATTTCTATTATAAGTATGGTATAATGATGGGTTTCGACCTTTCGGCCCCCTTGTGGGGAAGCCTTCGGGCCTCAGGTCTCAGAAATAAATCAATTAGAGTCCTGGCCCCCCACTCCTGTCAGATGGTCAGCCCCATGGTAGCTTGATCGTGTGGCGAGCAGTCTAGGTCCTACAGCTAAGAGAGGGACAGCGAGAGACAAGCAGGGAGAATTTTGAAGGTAGAAATTAGTTAATCCGCAGATTAGCTAACTCGCTGCCACCAGCCCGTACGTCCTGGCTCACCACACCGGGACTCTCGAAATCGGGCTTCCGACTAGAAGGGGCTTTGCACTTACCTGCCAACTAGTGTCTTTTTGCTGTCAATCTCGAAGTCATAGCCGATGTTAAGGGACACTGCTGGGACTAGATCGCATTGGTCATGCAGTTACAGAGGGGACTCGTGCAGGGTATTCTTGCAGTGGCGAGACTATGGGGTAGCTACATGTACTATTACATTGCTAAATACGAAGAATTGTACTTTTGGCCTTCAACGCGCCAACCAGCCTCTCCTAGCGCTGATGATAGGCTAACTCGAACATCAGAGACCGCATGTACACCTCTGGAGCCGATTCTGCACTATTGGCAATTTCGCTAACTGATTTGATAGATTGATCGACTGAGAACTCCCTTGCCATTGGTCCACTATGACCGGCGCCTACTAGCTTAGCTATTGATCTGAGCCATCGGCGAACAAAGAAATAAAACCGATGAAAATAACAGTTAGATTTAACCTTCTCCTTAGATCACTTCACACTTCAGATTGAATTGGAGTTTTAGACTACTAGCAGTATTATTGAATGACTTCTGCCTTGATTACAGCACTATACTGAACAAAATGAGCAAAAGTGTGCGCCTAATCCAGCTACTGAAACAGGGAAAGGGGACAGATAAGGAATCACCCAATCAAGCAAGTCTAGGCAGCCTCTCACCCAACCAATCAGAAACTCAACAGCCGGAGACCAGGTAATCCACAGTGACCGAATCGGCTTAGTGCTTCGCAGCTGTAGGCCCGGGATGATGCTGATGTGATCTTCGCTGATAGCTAGCAGGTGATGCTCTTCACTTTGACGTTCACTGCTGATGACCGGGGGATTCGTCCTTGATGATGATGGGGGAAGTCGCAATCCGGGGATCAAGAAACGACGGTCAATTTCTGGCCGGTGGAGCCAAGGGTGGCACCCGGTCGCAAGAAGGTTTGCAGGGGTAGCACCCCGGAAAGGAAGAAAGTTGTAGTCCGAGCGGGCCAAAAACACTGGTTTAAATAGCCGCCAACTGGACCGCAGTTGTTATAATGGAACACGTCGATTCTGATTGGCTGAGCCGATTTGTTAAAATGAGTGCCGAATTTTCTGATTGGCTAAGCTTGTTGCTACCCAGTGACCGGGAGATCCTATCAGTTCCCTCGGGGTCGTAAAAACATGACAGGTGCGGCCATAAATCAATCAAAATCGCAACAAAATGATTTATGACTTTTCGCGTAGAATTGACAAAAATTAATGAAAAAATATACATTAGAAAGCTCATATTAAATAGAAAGTGAGGATAATGAAGAGAAATCGCTAATTGCTAATCCCAAAGTACTTTTAGGGGTAAAACGCATAGCTGTCAAAGCTGTCACACGCTTGAGTGAACACGAACAATAGGCCCTGCTCTCATAAATCTTGATGACCTGTCAAAATGATGGGAAAAAAGCTATCATTCGCATCCCCTCAGACCATCTGGCGCCCGCCTCAACACTGAGTGAGGCGCAGGTGGCTGTCAGACCAGCTTCGAAAGCGATGATTTATGACCCAAAAAGCTGCGCCTATATGTTATTATGACTACTAGTATGACCAAACATTATATCTAGCATAGATTCTATCCTAAAAAGGATAAAAATGCCCATTGCCCACTGTTAGTAGGCTAGTAAGTTTAGGGCCCATGTGCTAGCGCGGGATTTGGAAAAAAGCACTTATGCTCCCACTTTCAGTAGAGTAGTAGATAAATCATCTGTATAATGTATTATTAATAACGTGATCACATCTCTGGCTCTTAAATTTATCCATCGTGCAGTTTTTCTAAGTTGACTAAAGGAAGTGCTTATCCCCACGGTCTTGTGTCGAAAACTCTATTTTATTCACACGCCCCGCCGCCCCCTCCCCCCCCCTAGGATCCGCCACTTGTTCTAATAAACGATTTGATAAGGATCAAGTAAGTTTCTAGGTCGGATCGATCGTGTTACACCCTAATACCAATGATTACTTACATGTAAGTCGGACGGGAAACTACGTTTCATGGTAAATTTTAAGGAGGCAGATATTTTTTGAAAAAACATTACGGAGACACAATTTACGAAGTTATTCTTTTTACAGCACAAAAAAGAATTATTGCATGCTTTTGATTAGGAGGCAGAACCAATGTTCGTCTTCACATGTTTTGCCTTTATTATAGCTTCCTATTGATATATAGAGCTTTTGTTTAGAAAATTAGGATTCTATGTTAATTTTGTATATCGAACGAACATGTCCTATCCTATATACTTTACATGTACTTAAAAAAATAATAAATTTAAATGTATGGCGACTCGACTCATCGGCTTTATAAATCTATTTTTATCATCTCGGTTATACATATTGACAAAATGAATTGTTACACAGTCAGCATAGAATTTATGTACTGATTCCTTGGTAAAACATGTAAATGATATGTACTAAGTGATTATAAAGGATTGTGGCCGTGGGTGGAATTTACAACGCTACCTGTAACCATGTTTTTCTTTTACATGGTTACAGGTAAAAGGTAAAATCAGCATTTTTAGTTTTAAATTTTAGCGTTCAAAACAGGTCAAAACTCAGGATTAGCATATATATCTCGTAAAATTATGGTAATACAAGAATGTATTAAGCTTAGGATTTGTTAATGTTAATATTAGCTTCATCGATGTTTCATCGAATTTTTTTTCTACGAAACGCCGGTTGCCGACAATGGCCTAGGTTATTAATTGGCCAGTAGTTGTAATTCCTCCAGTCTTGTTTTTTAAAAATGATTTTGTCCTTTTTTAGAACCAAATCACATTAAAAAACTAAAAGTACCCCCTTGCTATTTGAAGAACCCATTCTTGGTAGCTAGCCATGCCCATCTAGTCTGTTTTTTGTCAGAATTTAGAAATTGCAGAATCCAAAATCTGCATACCATTCCCAATAGCATCAGCCACAACCAATAAAAGCAACATTTCATGTTTTATGATTGCTCATGATACAGAGGTATAAAATCTTAGAAACCAGCGAAAGCTAAGGAAAAAATTGACATTTAGCACAAAAAGTTTGATGCCAATTTGAAAGTCAGTATTCCATGACATCTGTATATTAGGGTGCCAGGCTTTTTGGCGACAGTTGATTTCGGCGACATGAAAAATTGTGACTTCGGCGACAAGCAATGTTAAATTTGGCAACAAGTACGTTTCGTCAACAAAACCACAGTATATGTAAATGTTCTCATAGGATTGGATTTGCAGATCGTACTGTGACGAAGCCGCCTTGGTGATGGGGCTTGCTCACACACTTGGTCAGTCTCTTCACCAAGAGATTGTCGGATTGCTTGTCAGAGCACACTTGTTTGTTACATTTAACAAAAAGGGAAAGTATTTTGTAGGCTATAGGCAGAAGGCGGTTATGGTAGGGTATAGACGCATTGGTTATATTAATAAGAATGTAATAAAAAGACTAAATAAATAGCCATAGAAAGTGATTTGTGAAAGTGAAAGAGAAACTTTTTGCCGAATTTAACATTGCTTGTTGCCAAAGTCACCATTTTCCGTGTCGCCAAAATTAACTGTTGCCGAAATGCCTAGAATTTGTATATTATTCATATTTTAATGCAATGCCCAAAAAAATAAATTGATTTGTGTTAGTTTTTTTAAAAGGATTAATACTATTTTATATTAAGCAGAAACAGGACTTCTTGAACTTTAGGTATGTAAAATACTTCCAATTTTCCGATTTTGCTAAAACTTTTGCCAGAGTCTTAGAGGCTGTCCAAAATGATAATAAAGCAAAGAAAACTGCAAAAAAATACTGTCAGAGTTAACAGGAGCTCAATTTGTTAATCCCCTATATAATTAATGATAATTTGATGCAAGCAGTTTCAGAGAATTGTATGTTTGAAAATTAAACTTTTTTAGAATCATGGCTCTCAAACGTAAATATTGTCTAAAATTTTAATGAATTTATTGTAAAAAACATTTAAGAGGTTAGATTTTTAACTCCAATAAAAGGAGTGTCTATTCTAATTTATCTTCACTCAGTCTGTTATAGTGTACCAAAAGTGCTATGTCAAATTAGTGTTTTTAAAAAATGCTCACTCACGGTTTGCCACTGCCCTTGCCTCCTGCTTTTGATTCGCTATTGTTCTCTCATGGTTGTGACTAGCTGTACATTCTTTAAATGTTTACCTATACTTAATTTCTACTAATCTGCATTATCTTCTCTATTCTGAAAGGTAATTATAGCTGCTGAAGTGATATCAATTAATTTGATAAGATTATAATTTTTCTTGATGGAAGTGTTTGATAACTTGCTGAAAGTTTTTATTTAAGCTTCATTACATTTCACTCTAGAACCTTCAGTCTCCACGAATTTATCTACCTAATCTACAATAGACCCCCATGCCTCTATTGAAGTTTAGGTAGGTAAAATCAATCCTGATGAAGATTCTCCCTACCCTAAACCCCCATTCCCCATGTCCTAATTGTTAATGGTTATTGGCCCAACCCCCTCATCAGACCTCCCTTAGGTTTAGAATTTACCTACCTAATCTACAATAGACCCCCATGCCTCTATTGAAGTTTAAGTAGGTAAAATCAATCCCGATAAAGATTCTCCCTACCCTAACCCCCCATTCCCCATGTCTTAATGGTTGGTAGTTATTGGCCTATCCCCCCTTTATCAGACCCCCCTTAAGTTTAGAATTTACCTACCTAATCTACAATAGACCCCCATGCCTCTATTGAAGTTTAGGTAGGTAAAATCAATCCTGATGAAGATTCTCCCTACCCTAAACCCCCATTCCCCATGTCCTAATGGTTGGTAGTTATTGGCCATTCCCCCCTCATTAGACCCCCCTTTAGGTTTAGAATTTACCTACCTAATCTTCAATAGATCCTCATGTCTCTATTGAATTTTAAGTAGATAAAATCAATTTCCATGAAGATTCTCCCCACCCTAAAAACCCCCATTCCCAATGTCCCGGTGGTTGGCTTTAAGCTACAAAAAAATTAAGCTCAAATTTGAAATCAGCACCATAAAAAACCCTTATAGAGACAAAATTATGATCCTATCAAAATTGTAACTATTTTATCTACCTAAAGTTTAAGAAGTCCCAAAAATAAATACAACATGTTTTCTTTCTTTAGTAATATCAATTCGTGTTCAAACCTATGCATTTGCTTCTCTCTCTCTCATTCAGGGCTATCTAACTTTGCTACCCATGGTTGCATCATATTGGCTTAATAGACTTAAAAATTCATCATCTTTCTGCATCTAGATAATTGCCTGAAGATGCCAATTGTTTGGCAAAAGCAAAATATGTCATATAAAATAAAATTAATTTGATATTATTTATTAATAAAGAAAGACAATATGCAAATGCTTGTTTTTGCTTTCATTCTCCTAACTTTCCTTAAACAATGTACCCTACTTAAATTTTATATAAACATTAAAATGTAACCTCTTGTGGACATTTGATCTACTATAATAGCAATGGCTGTCTAGTCAACTTTATAACATGCTATTTTATAGGCCTATCTTCTATCTACATGACAAAACCATAAGCTAATAGATTTCTCTATATTTATATCTTTGTTGCTATATACATGTTCTTTTTAAAATTCAAAAAGTCTAGTTCTAAAGTATTAGACACATATGTTAGTCTAGAAACATTACAATTTTTTATTTTTTTTCAATTCAATCACATTTGTTTCAATTTATCATAAATATATACTTTAGACAATAGAATCATATTTTTTCTAAAATCAATTGTGACACACACTAACAACTCAGTTTAGTATATAAGATTTAAATTTATTAGTTTTTTAAATAGTTACTTTAAAAAATAAGAAATAGTTTTTTAATGTTTTATTTTTTGCTAGTTTTGGTCTAAAATATTATTAATATACTAATATAAGATAATATGAAAATCATATAAAAGATTAAAAATTATACTAAACATACTATTTCTTTCTAATTTTATCATAGGTTTTGGGGTTAGCAAAAGGGGTAGCAATGCCTCCTTGCTGCATCTAGATAGTAGATACCTAAAACCCCTTGTAGCTAAGTCAAATAAAGTTTATCATAGGTCATTAAAACTATTAAACAATCTAGACAATATAAACTATTAAACAATATGATACAGCTAAGAGCTGTATTTTACCTATGCTATTTTATTATAGTCTACTCTCTATAGTCTACTCATTGCTGTCTCATTATAGTCTATACTCATTGTCATTACAGTCTGTACTCATTACAGTCTACTCATTACAGTCTGTACTGTTTAAGCACTGTACTCATTGTTGTCTCATTGCAATCTGTGCTCACTGCTCAGTGCAGTCTGTACTCATTGCAGTCTGTGCTCATTGCAGTCTGTACTCATTGCAGTCTGTACTCATTGCAGTCTGTACTCATTGCAGTCTGTGCTCATTGCAGTCTGTGACTGTGCTCATTGCTGTCTGTACTCATTGCTGTCTCATTCATGTCGACCTTCAAGAAGCCAAGCCCTGGCGGCGGCCAGAAGAAGAAGACGGCCGGCATCAAGCTGGAGCTGTCCGAGGAGCAGAAGCAGGAGATTCGCGAAGCATTTGACCTATTTAATAACGACGGCTCCGGGACCATCGACATCAAGGAACTGAAGGTGGCCATGCGGGCGCTCGGCTTCGAGCCCAAGAAAGAAGAGATTAAGAAGCTGATTGCCGAGTACGACAAGGAAGGCACAGGTGAGGGCTTCTTCGAGCTTTTATTAGGAGATTCATTCTGCAGTGGGGTGGGCAGGTTGACTGTAGGCCTCAGTCTAGTTGCCGACATGTGCTACTTTTTTTAATCGTTTGGTAGACAGCCTGTCAATTAATACTGTGTTCCCCAGGTGTTCTCATGTGTTCCCCAGCTGTTCTTATGTGTTCCCCACTGTTCTTATGTGTTACCCAGTGTTTCTATGTTCCCCAGCTGTTCTTATGTGTTCCCTAGGTGTTCTTTTGTGTTCCCCAGGTCTTCTCATCTGTTCCCCAGTGTTCTCATGTGTTCCCAGCTGTTCTTATGTGTTCCCCACTGTTCTTATGTGTTACCCAGTGTTTCTATGTTCCCCAGCTGTTCTTATGTGTTCCCTAGGTGTTCTTTTGTGTTCCCCAGGTCTTCTCATCTGTTCCCCAGTGTTCTCATGTGTTCCCAGCTGTTCTTATGTGTTCCCCAGGTGTTCTCATGTGTTCCCCAGTGTTCTATGTGTTCCTTAGCTGTTCTTATGTGTTCCCTAGGTGTTCTTTTGTGTTCCCTAGGTGTTCTTTTGTGTTCCCAAGGTCTTTTCATGTGTTTCCCAAGGTCTTTTCATGTGTTTCCCACTGCTCTTATGTGTTCCCCAGTGTTCTCATGTGTTCCCCAGCAGTTCATATGTGTTCCCCAGGTGTTCTCATGTGTTCCCCACTGTTCTTATGTGTTCCCCAGTGTTCTCAAGTGTTCCCCAGCAGTTCATATGTGTTCCCCAGGTGTTCTCATGTGTTCCCCAGTGTTCTATGTGTTCCTTAGCTGTTCTTATGTGTTCCTTAGGTGTTCTTTTGTGTTCCCAAGGTCTTTTTATGTGTTTTCCACTGCTCTTATGTGTTCCCCACTGTTCTCATGTGTTCCCCACTGTTCTCATGTGTTCCCCAGGTGTTCTCATGTTCCCCAGGTGTTCTTATACAATTTTCCATGTGCTGGACGAGTACCTGATGATGTTCCATCTGTTCTATCTTCTTCTATGAGCTCTCACAATTAAATTTTCTACATTGTATTAATTAACGAAACCCGACTTCCTCCACGAAGGCACCATCGACTTCAACGACTTCCTAAGTATGATGACCAGCAAGATGACGGAGAAAGACTCGAAGGAGGAGATTCTCAAAGCCTTCCGCCTATTCGACGACGACGAGACTGACAAGATTTCGTTTAAAAATTTGAAACGCGTTGCCAAGGAGCTGGGCGAGAATCTCACAGACGAGGAGCTTCAGGAGATGATCGACGAAGCCGACAGGGACGGCGACGGCGAGATTAACGAGTCGGAATTTCTGCGGATTATGAAGAAGACCAGCCTGTATTGAGCTGCTTTGTATACTTGGTATAATTTATATTGTAGTGCTTATCTGGCTTATTCCTACGTTTTTATTGGACCATAGACCTACTCGATTTGTTGCTTTTGTTTTTTTAAAGATTCACTAAGCTTTTTAGTCACTGATAGGCTTTAGCTCTAAGCCAAAATCCTATTTTCACCGCACAGAACCCGGGAACCCCAATCTAGGACGGGGAATCCCAATATTAGGACGGGAATCCCAATCTTAGGACGGGGAATCCCAATATTAGGATGGGAAATCCCAATCTTAGGACGGACATCCTAATATTGGAACGGGGAATCACAATCTTAGGACGGGGAATTCCAATCTTAGGACGGGGAATCCCAATCTTAGGACGGGCATACCCATATTAGAACGGGGAATCCCAATCTTGGTGCGGGGAATCCTAATTTTATCAAGGGGAATCACAACATTAGAATGGAGTCTGAATATCCTAGGTTGAGTGTCCCAATCTTAGGTCAGTTAATCGCAACTATTAACTCACTAATAGTATTCAGATAAGAACAAAAAGTTGTATTATGGTTAGAGACATAAGCATATTTATAATAATACACGTGAACGTGTCCTTTTAGACCATGTAATAGCTGAATTAGGAACCGTCTCGACCTATTGATTGACGGGCTTCTCGTGCTGGCCATATTTTGCCCTAACTAAACTACTTACGCAACTGTTATAAGGATTATATTTGCAAATTTTCACTCAATCTGTGTGTCTATTATCCTTTAGATCTAAATGTTTCCGTATTGTGACTTCAGCGTTGACCTTTTATTAATTTCCTGCTGTTAAACATTGCAGTTTTGCGTGCGTCTTTGTGTTTCTTTTTAAAATCCAGTTTTACACTCTTTCTGTCAACATTCTGCTATTATAGAAATATATATAGTCTATATATTCACTGTTGTATAGGACTCTGAAATAAGGCTATTAAAAATCGATATAGACTTTATTAATTGTAGCAAGTGATTTGTCTTCGTTTCTGTTTGCCACTATGAGTAGTGTTGTATGTTTGTTTGTTTTATTTTTGCTTAAAATTTAAAACGTAAATTTAAAATCTGCAGAAAAAGTATGAAATCAACATTTTAATACATTTTTACGAAAATAAACATTCCTTTTTCTTTCTATATATCGTTGGTTGAACCCACACGCCTCAACACCCCATCAGCTGCAGTCCTAACCCCTTTAAACACCCCATCAGCGGCAGCCCTAACCCCTTTAAACACCCCATCAGCTGCAGCCCTAACCCCTTTAAACACCCCATCAGCTGCACCTCTAACCCCTTTAAACACCCCATCAGCTGCAGCCCTAACCCCTTTAAACACCCCATCAGCTGCACCTCTAACCCCTTTAAACACCCCATCAGCTGCAGCCCTAACCCCTTTAAACACCCCATCAGCGGCAGCCCTAACCCCTTTAAACACCCCATCAGCTGCACCCCTAAGCCCTTTAAACACCCCATCAGCTGCAGCCCTAACCCCTTTAAACACCCCATCGGGTGCAGCCCTAACCCCTTTAAACACCCCATCAGCTGCAGCCCTAACCCCTTTAAACACCCCATCAGCTGCACCCCTAAGCCCTTTAAACACCCCATCAGCTGCAGCCCTAACCCCTTTAAACACCCATCGGCTGCACTCTAACCCCACCGACCTGCCGCTAAAACCCGGTTGCTGTGGCTCCGCCTACGCAGAGTCCCCATGTTCGTGTACTGCCCGGCCGAGAACCGCTACCCGGGCTTTGCTGAATCACTGCTGGGCTGCGTGCGCCGGCTTGGCGCTCCGCCTGGAGCCCGAAGGCCCGGCCGCTCAGCTCAGGTGACCATCGACCTGCTGCCGGATCGCGTCTGCCTGTCGCCGCTTCGTGCTCGGACTTGCGAATCTATCGACGCTGGACTGCTTGACAGTTCGGCGACGTCAACGCATCACACAGAGCTGCACCGGCCTGCCGACTGCCCGGTGGCCAAGATTGCCGAAGGTGTCGGTTTGCAGCCTCCCGCTCAGGTGCGGCTGCAACCAGGGGTCTGGTGGCTAGGGGGAGTGTGAGTGGGAGGGTTAACAAGGGATGTTTAAGCCTCTTAGTTTAGCAGTGTGCTGTGTTTAAGCCTCTTAGGTAGTTTAGCAGTGTGCTGTGTTTAAGCCTATTGAGTTAGGGTAGTTTAGCAGTGTGGTGTGTTTAAGCCTATTGGGCTAGGGTGTTTAACAATGAGGATTTAAGCCTCTTAGGTAGTTTATTGGTGTCGTGTGTTTAAGCTTTCTAGGGCAGTTTAAAAATGGAGAGAGAGAGGGGGTGTTTAATTATGACACGGGGAGTTTAACAATTAAGCAAAAGGTGTTTATCAGATACTTGGCGGGGAGTTTAACAATAGGGAGACAGAGAGGAGTGATCACCACAGTCCACCCCTGCTGAATGCTCCCCCTTGCCAGCCCGACGCTGCTGACACCCGCCGTCGTTTTACTCGCGTAGCGGCCGCAGCCGCTATACTGCTGGAATCTGGCGACGGTCGCCTGCTGCTCACCAGGCGCCCGGCCGGCATGTCCGCCTTCCCGGAGGTGTGGGTGCCGCCAGGCGGTCATCTGGATCTCGGCGAGACCGCCGCACAGGCAGCGGCCAGAGAGCTGGCAGAGGAGGTCGGCCTGGGAGTCCGTGTTCCCGGCCAGTCTGGACATTGGCTGGCCTGCTAGGCACCATCTGGTGCTGTACTTCCACGCCAGACTGTCGGAGTCTTCGGCTAGCCTGACCTCGGCCGCCAAGCCGGAGCCGCGCGAGGTGGACCGGCTGGTTTGGATTGACCGCCGGCTGGCCAGGCGGATCGGCGGCACTTTGCTGCTTGAAGAAAGCGACGGCCTAGCCAATGATGGCGATCGTCAGGTTAGCTGTGCTGCACTTCTGCGACTAGGGCTTGTCTGCTGAGACAGCGAGAGTGTAAATTAGTGAAGGTCATGCTGAAGAGTGACAGGACGTCATGAAGAGTGACAGAACGTCATGAAGAGTGACAGAACGTCATGAAGAGTGACAGAACGTCATGAAGAGTGACAGAACGTCATGAAGAGTGATAGAACGTCATGAAGAGTGACAGAACGTCATGAAGAGTGACAGAACGTCATGAAGAGTGACAGAACGTCATAAAGAGTGACAGAAAGTCATGAAGAGTGACAGAACGTCATGAAGAGAGAACGTCATAAAGAGTGACAGAAAGTCATAAAGAGTGACAGAAAGTCACAAAGAGTGACAGAACGTCATGAAGAGTGACAGAAAGTCACGAAGAGTCGGAGATCTGGAAGTGTAAGAGACAGTAATAAAGCAACACACCAACAGCGCAATCCCCTCCAATTTTCAGAATAGCAGAGAAGAAACTCCAGATGAGGAAACGGTACCCAGCTGGTCTCTGGATAGGTCCGAGGTTCCGGTACAGGTTTCACAATTGCTCAGCTGCAGGCCTGACGCCAAGAACCGGGTTAGTACCGGGACCAAGATGGCCCTACTGGAGTGGCTGCGGCTCACTGAGCAGGATGGGAACTGTTAGTTAGAGCTGGAAATTCAAAGCGGTATGAGAAAACTGCAGCGATTCTCTGATTGGTTGGTAGAATCAAGAAAACTGCAGCGATTCTCTGATTAGTTGGGGGAATAGAGAGAACTGCAGCGATTCTCTGATTGGTTGGGAGAATAGAGAGAACTGCAGCGATTCTCTGATTGGTTGGGAGAATAGAGAGAACTGCAGCGATTCTCTGATTGGTTGGGGAATTGAGAGAACTGCAGCGATTCTCTGATTGGTTGGGAGAATAGAGAGAACTGCAGCGATTCTCTGATTGGTTGGGAGAATAGAGAGAACTGCAGCGATTCTCTGATTGGTTGGGAGAATAGAGAGAACTGCAGCGATTCTCTGATTGGTTGGGAGAATAGAGAGAACTGCAGCGATTCTCTGATTGGTTGGGAGAATAGAGAGAACTGCAGCGATTTTTTGATTGGTTGATGGGAACTGCCATTGTTTTGTACGTTGGAAGGTGGTTAATTTTGCAAGTAAAAAATTTATAATTTTACAAATTAACTATTAATTAGCGCATAAGAACTACTGTCTCACTGCGTGTTTTAATGCTAATTTTATTTCTGGATATTTCATACATTTGTTTTGGCATTTACTCGTAAAGAAGCCTAATTCAATGAAAACGAGATGATCACTAGAGTTTTTAATTCTAATCTGTTAAAATATAAACTATATTTATAATATTTCTTTACCAATCAGTTACTCTGACTGGTCTTAACTTTTTAATATTGATGAACTGAGTTGATATATTAATAAGTTAGCATTTGATACATTGATAAGTTGAGATTGATAAGTTGATATTTAGTAAATGTCTATTTTGATAGATTGATTAGTTGATATTTAGTAGACGGCTAGGCTGATAGATTGATAAGTTGATATTTAGTAGACGGCTAGGTTAATAGATTGATAAGTTGATATTTAGTAGACGGCTAGGCTGATAGATTGATAAGTTGATATTTAGTAGACGGCTAGGTTGATAGATTGATAAGTTGATATTTAGTAGACGGCTAGGTTAATAGATTGATAAGTTGATATTTAGTAGACGGCTAGGTTGATAGATTGATAAGTTGATATTTAGTAGACGGCTAGGTTGATAGATTGATAAGTTGATATTTAGTAGACGGCTAGGCTGATAGATTGATAAGTTGATATTTAGTAGACGGCTAGGCTGATAGATTGATAAGTTGATATTTAGTAGACGGCTAGGCTGATAGATTGATAAGTTGATATTTAGTAGACGGCTAGGTTGATAGATTGATAAGTTGATATTTAGTAGACGGCTAGGTTGATAGATTGATAAGTTGATATTTAGTAGACGGCTAGGTTGATAGATTGATAAGTTGATATTTAGTAGACGGCTAGGTTGATAGATTGATAAGTTGATATTTAGTAGACGGCTAGGCTGATAGATTGATAAGTTGATATTTAGTAGACGGCTAGGCTGATAGATTGATAAGTTGATATTTAGTAGACGGCTAGGCTGATAGATTGATAAGTTGATATTTAGTAGACGGCTAGGCTGATAGATTGATACGGTGCTGCTATTATCGTGAACCCGCAGCAGCAGCAGCAGCCGGAAAGCGACTGGGTCCGGGTGGGCCTGGCCGGCTGCTCCAACCTGACGGCGGCGGTGGTCACCAATCCTGTAGACGTGGTGAAGATTCGCCTGCAGATCCAAGGCGAAGCAGCCAACCGGACGAGCAGCGCTCGCTACGCCGGTTTCATTCGCGGCCTGGCCACCGTGGTCCGCAACGAAGGCCTTCGCGGTCTGTACAAAGGCGTCGTGCCGTCGATGATGCGCGATGGCGGCTACGGGGCCATCCGGGTGGGCCTGTACGAGCCTGTCAAGCGGCTGTTCGGGGAGACCGATCCGGCCAACTTCTCGTTGTGGAAGAAAATCTGTTCGGGCGCTGTCACCGGCGTGCTGGGTAGCGCTGTGGCTACGCCTACGGATTTAGTGAAAGTTCGAATGCAGGCGTTCGAGTCCGGGGCCAGGTACCGCGGCACCTGGCACGCTTTTGTTAGTATCTATGCGGAGGGCGGCGTGCCTGCGCTGTACAAAGGCATCGGGCCTACTGTAGCTCGGGCCGCTGTTGTCACCGCTACTCAGGTCAGTCTGCTGCTTGGTTTGGGTTAGGCTGGGTCAGATTTAGGGTGTTTATGGGTCAGATTGGTGTGTTTATCGGTCAGACTTAGTGTGTTTGTGGGACAGGTTTAGTGTGTTTATGGGACAGGTTAAGTGTGTTTATTATGGGACAGATTTAGTGTTTATTTATTATGGTTCAGTTTTAGTGTTTATAGTACAGATTTAGTGTGTCTATGGGTCAGATTTAGTGTGTTTATTATGGGACGGATTTAGTGTGTTTATGGGTCAGTTTTAGTGTGTTTATGGGTCCGTTTTAGTGTGTTTATGGGACAGTTTTAGTGTGTTTATGGGTCAGTTTTAGTGTGTTTATGGGTCAGTTTTAGTGTGTTTATGGGTCCGTTTTAGTGTGTTTATGGACAGATTTAGTGTGTTTATGGGACAGGTTAAGTGTGTTTTTTATGAGACGGATTTAGTGTATTTATGGGTTAGGTTTAGTGTATTTATTATCAGTCACGTTATTTGTGTTTATAGGTCATTTTTGTGTTTATGGGTCAGTTTTTGTGTTTATAGGTCAGATTTTGTGTTTATGGGTCAGATTTTGTGTTTATTATTAGTCATATGCTGTGTTTATAGGTAAAATTTAGTGTGTTTATCAGTCAGATTTTGTGTCTTATATGGGTCAATTGTATGTTTTATTCAGATTTGGTGTTTTTGAGGATGTCAGAGTCAGAGTCAGGTCAGCACTCCACATTAAGACACAAGATCCCTCATCAATGCAGGTGCCATCCTACGATCACTTCAAGCACACCATGCTGAGCAGAGGCCTGCTCAAAGAGGGCCTGCCTTTGCACTTTCTAGCCAGCATGTTCGCCGGGCTGATGTGCGCCATCACAACCTCACCATTGGATGTAGTGAAGACCCGGGTGATGAACCAGGACACGGTGGGCCTTCGTGGAGCCGCCTATTCCAATGCGTTCTCTTGCGCCGCTGCCGCCATCAGGACCGAAGGTCTGACCGGCCTCTATAAAGGATTCGTGCCGAACTGGATGCGGATCGGGCCGCACACTGTTATCACTTTTATGATTTTTGAGCAGCTTAGAAAACTGGTTGGCATTAGGCCGATTTAATCTTAATAAACTGATTTGCTGTAATTGTGATTCTATTTAAAATATTCAATTTTCTATACATGTCGGCTGGATTATATTTTATTCTACATTTATAACTATGACTGACTACTTTTAGTAGGCCTATACTAATTCCGTATTCTGTTTCCGTTATTCTATGCCAGATTTTTCTAGATAGTGATATTTTATTCATAGATTACAAAATATGTTAGATAAATTAGTGAAAATAATTATAGAAATGTTATCTCAACTTTTAGGCGATATGTATCGAAAGTACTGTATTTTCGTTAAATTAAAATTTCGCTAAATTATTCCATTTTATTATTGTTTGTAGAATAGTTTCATTTCTATGGATACATTTTTATTCACTTTTTACCAGATTTTCTGATAGATTATTAGAAAAAAATACAATGTTTTCTCAAAGTTTAGGCGATATGTATCGAAAGTACACATTTTTTCAATACTGTACATTTCATTATTGTTGCTAAAATATTCCATTCTTATACTGTTAGTAGAATAGGGTGATTTTCTGGATAGACTTTTTATTGGAACTGTTTTCTCAACGTTTTGGCGATATGTATCAAAAGTATCAACAGTCTTTTAATACTGAACAAATTACGGACACAATATTCCATTTTTATACTGGTAGTAGAATGGCATATAAATAAACTAACTTTGAAGTATATTTTCGATGCATCCCGGAACACAGGTTAATAGTTAGTTCTCACTTCTCTATCTCTCTATGCACTGCTATTTTAACTACCATTGAGGTCTCTAGCAATGATGTATGCGGAACGCTAAATAAAAGGTACTTTGATTTATTTATTTAAAACTTGACTTCCTTTCTTCGACTTTTATTTAAAATTGATTTGCATTCAGGACTTAATATACGATCGTAGATATATTTATGAGGCCACTGCATAGATATCTATCCATCGTGTCCATCAAATTCAACAATTAAAAATTTGCCTTTCTGTGTTCAGCGCTGCACAATGCCTGGGGGCATACCAGATCGGTAAGTGCGTAGCGCTATTGATAACTTACACCTGCCTTCTCTATACCAATCTGCCCGAATTCCCCTTATGAATCTCTCCCCCCCCCCGAATTCCCCTTAAAAATCTCTCCCCCCGAATTCCCCTTAAGAATCTCTCCCCCCCCGAATTCCCCTTAAGAATCTCTCCCCCCGAATTCCCCTTTAAGAATCTCTCCCCCCCCCGAATTCCCCTTAAGAATCTCTCCCTCCGAATTCCCGTTAAGAATCTCTCCCCCGAATTCCCCTTAAGAATCTCTCCCCCCCCCGAATTCCCCTTAAGAATCTCCCCCCCCGAATTCCCCTTAAGAATCTCTCCTCCCAGAATCCCCTTAAGAATCTCTCCTCCCAGAATCCCTTAAGAATCTCTCCCCCAGAATCCCCTTATAAATCTCTCCCCCCGAATTCCCCTTATGAATCTCTCCCCCGAATTCCCCTTAAGAATCTCTCCCCCCGAATTCCCCTTATAAATCTCTCCCCCCCGAATTCCCCTTAAGAATCTCTCCCCCAGAATCCCCTTAAAAATCTCTCCCCCCGAATTCCCCTTAAGAATCTCTCCCCCCGAATTCCCTTAAGAATCTCTCCCCCGAATTCCCCTTAAGAATCTCTCTCCCAGAATCCCCTTAAGAATCTCTCCCCCAGAATCCCCTTAAGAATCTCTCCCCCGAATTCCCCTTAAGAATCTCTCCCCCCGAATTCCCCTTAAGAATCTCTCCCCCCAGAGTCCCCTTAAGAATCTCTCCCCCAGAATCCCCTTAAGAATCTCTCCCCCCAGAATCCCCTTAAGAATCTCTCCCCCCAAATTCCCCTTAAGAATCTCTCCCCCGAATTCCCCTTATGAATCTCTCCCCCCAGAATCCCTTAAGAATCTCTCCCCCGAATTCCCTTAAGAATCTCTCCCCCGAATTCCCCTTATGAATCTCTCCCCCGAATTCCCTAAAGAATTCTCCTTGAATTCCCTTAAAGAATACCCCCGCGGAATTCCAATTTCCAGATGGGAAGCCTATAACCCGTTTAAGGAGATTATCTCTGACACACATTTTCTAGCGGTTAAAGTGCCACTCAAACAGGTGAGTTAATAAGTTATTTTGTTGCAATTATGCTTTATCATATTTGAAAAAGCAATAAAAATGAGGTGAACACATTGACTCAGCCACAATGATTGCTTTGTATAAAAAAACTATTTTGTATTGCATTCGCAGTGCTACGTTGCCTCAATGCCAGCTCATGAGCAGTTCACCCCGTCCGAGCTGATGAACAGGTGCAAACAGATGAAGCTGCCACTGGGACTGGTGGTGGATCTCACTTTCACTACTCGGTACTACAACCCTCAGGTAAACCTGCCTTAAGGGGATTTTTATGGATCTGATTTTTGGGGAATTTTTATGGATCTGATTTTTGGGGGATTTTTATGGATCTGATTTTTGGGGGATTTTTATGGATCTGATTTTTTAGGGGATTTTTATGGATCTGATTTTTGGGGAATTTTTATGGATCTGATTTTTTAGGGGATTTTTATGGATCTGCTTTTTGGGGGATTTTTATGGATCTGATTTTTTAGGGGATTTTTATGGATCTGATTTTTGGGGAATTTTTATGGATCTGATTTTTTAGGGGATTTTTATGGATCTGCTTTTTGGGGGGATTTTTATGGATCTGATTTTTTAGGGGATTTTTATGGATCTGATTTTTAGGGGATTTTTATGGATCTGATTTTTAGGGGATTTTTATGGATCTGATTTTTTAGGGGATTTTTATGGATCTGATTTTTAGGGGATTTTTATGGATCTGATTTTTTAGGGGATCTTTATGGATCTGATTTTTTAGGGGATTTTTATGGATCTGATTTTTAGGGGATTTTTATGGATCTGATTTTTTGGGGATTTTTATGGATCTGATTTTTAGGGGATTTTTATGAATCTGATTTTTTGGGGATTTTTATGAATCTTATTTTTGGGGATTTTTATGGGGATTTTTATGAATCTGATTTTTGGGGATTAAATTTTGGATTTTCATATGATTGAGGTAGTTGTAAACATTTTAAGAGGTTTGAAGTTTCAATGGCTGGCAAAAAAAATAAATTTTCGAATTCTAGGAATTCACCAGCCAGGGAGTGAAATACGAGAAAATCTTTGTTGAAGGCCACAACATCCCTGACCAAAAGTGCATAAGCAGGTGAATAAATCAAAGCTACAACGTATGAACGCCGTTTTGTCATCTTCTCCACGCCGCCTCTCTGCTTAAAAATAATCCTCTTCCAGATTCGAAGCCGTGGTCAACCAGTTCAGACAGGAATCTCCTGGTGAGTCTTTGTTCGCGTGTAAAATACACCGGTCTTTGTTTCGGTGTAAAAGCCATTCCTGTTAATCATATCTCCTATAGGGTTAAACTCGTAATTTTCCGTGTTATCTACGAGTATCTTAGCAAATCCATGCTCCATAAAATGCCAACGGGAATCCGTTGAGAAATCCCTAAGAGAATCTCAACGGAAATCCCAAATCCCTGAGAGAATCTCAACGGAAATCCCAAATCCCTAAGAGAATCCCAACAGGAATCCCAAATCCCTAAGAGAATCCCAACAGGAATCCCAAATCCCTAAAAGAATCTCAACGGAAATCCCAAATCCCTAAGAGAATCCCAACAGGAATCCCATATCCCTAAGAGAATCTCAACGAAAATCCCAAATCCCTAAGAGAATCCCAACAGGAATCCCATATCCCTAAGAGAATCTCAACGGAAATCCCAAATTCCTAAGAGAATCTCAACGGAAATCCCAAATCCCTAAGAGAATCCCAACAGGAATCCCAAATCCCTAAGAGAATCTCAACGGAAATCCCAAATTCCTAAGAGAATCTCAACGGAAATCCCAAACCCTTATGAAAATGTCAGCGGAAGACCTAAATCCCAAAGAGAATCTCAGATTAAGTCCCAAATCCCAGAGAATCTCAGCGGAAATCCCAAATCTATTGCAAAAAAAATCTTAACGGAATCCACATCCGAGCCAATTTCCTCAAAAGCAATTGATTTCGCGAGTGGAATTCCTGAGTTTGCAATCACCCCCCCCCCAGACTCGGTGGTAGCTGTGCACTGCACCCACGGGGTGAACCGCACCGGCTACATGATCTGCCGCTACCTGATCGACGTCGACGGCTGGCCGGCCGAGAAAGCCATCGCCGCGTTTGCTGAGGCCCGCGGCTTCCCTATTGAGCGGGAGAATTATCTGGCCGACCTGCGTGCCGTTGCGGTAAAAGCTGGGCGTTGATGGGGAGGCTTTTTTGGGTAATGATGTGATAATAAAGTAATCGCGTCATTTGGTAGCCATTGCAACATTGTCCCTGGTGTAACCCTAGGCAACCAATTCTCTTGGATACCCGTGGCAACCGATTTTACTGAGGCACCGTAGCAACCATTCTTTAGGTACCTTAGTAACCAATTTTCTTAGGTAACCATAGCAACCGATTTTATTAGTTGTCCATAGCAACCGATTTTTTGAGTTATCCATAGCAACCAATTTTCTTAGGTAACCATAGCAGCCGATTCTCTCAGTTATCCATAGCAACCAATTTTCTTAGGTAACCATAGCAGCCGATTCTCTCAGTTATCCATAGCAACCAGTTTTCTTAGGTAACCATAGCAACCGATTTTATTTGATATGCATAAGATTTTTTTCTTTGTTTACCTGCTAGGCAACAGAGTTGCTAGACTAGCTAGAGAGAAAAGTAAGGATAAAGAATAGTAACAGTGGTAACCATGGCAACCGACCATACCTCAACGCAGGCGTCGCAGCAGCAGTCCAAGGCCCGAGCAACGATCGACCCGCCAGCCGCAGTTGCTGCAGAAGCGGGTGGGGCTGCAGTGCAGAGCGCCAACAGCCACGATGGCAGTTGGCAGAATCAGAAGCAAAGTCGTCCAAAACCGTACGATCATCCCGCGTCCCGCCGGAAGGCAATCACTGGTTTCCATGGTTACAATGGCTATCAACCCTATGGTGTTCAATACAATTTTGGTTATTACGATTCGTATGGCAACTATTTTGGCCCCAATTACCAGGGTCAAAGTCATCATGGTAGCCATGGCAACCAAACTCATCATGGTAGCCATGGCAACCAAAGTCGTCACGGTAGCCATGGCAACCAAAGTCATCATAGTAGCCATGGCAACCAAAGTCGTCACGGTAGCCATGGCAACCAAAGTCATCATGGTAGCCATGGCAACCACCGTCATCATAGTAGCCATGGCAACCGAAGTCATCATAGTAGCCATGGCAACCGAAGTCATCATAGTAGCCATGGCAACCAAAGTCATAAATGGCGCCATACCGGAAATCAACATGGCCAACAGGGAAATTAACCGCACCGTGCTGCTCGCGTGTAGTGTTCTCAATTGGTTGAATTGTACTGCCCGATGTACAATGCATGCTACCACGGGTACAAGCTGATATCTTCTGCGTGTAAACCAAACTTAGAGAAATAGGAAGCGATTATTTCAAATAGTCTTACATGTACATGCATAGGTGTGCACTACGGCTTCTCTGACTGGCCAGCTGCTTCTGCTCTGTCTGTCTGTCTGTGTGTCTGTCTGTCTGTCTGTCTGTCTGTCTGTCTGTCTAGCTGACTGGCTGGCTGGCTGTCTGTCTGTCGGTCAGTCTGTATGTCTGTATGCAGTTACAGTATGTCTGTATGCACCGAATCGAATCCAAAGTTTCTCCTCTTATATTGCCTTGAAAGCCGTCTTCGCGGTTCTGTCTATTTTGTTGTTAACTAAATAGGGGGGCAGGCCCATAGGTCCAATATCTGCTCATCTTTTGCATAATGCACAGAGCATAAATACACTGGTTGAGTTTGCCTTGAAATTATATGTACTCGTAAAATTTTATGTACAAGCTAACATTGTCGACTTTTAGGGCTGCAGTTTTTTCATTTATATGAAATGTCGTCAGCCAGTCAAGAGGTTGAAGAGAAACCTATGTGCAGATAATGCCATCATAAACCGAATGATGAATCACCACGATGACATTATTTTCTTCCTAAAATGCTTGATGCCTTAAAAAGCCACTCCCAGACGGACATGTAATATCGGTGCTTTCAAACTCTAAGATAAATAAAGATTCATGTGCATTCGGGAATGGAAAATTCGGGAAAATACTCAACGCACGCTATACTAACAGTACGAGCGTAGAGCAAATCGATGCGAGGCCTAGGTTCGATTATTGCTAGAGAAAAAGTAAGTGCACTGAGACCGTGGGAGGGTGGATAGAGGTGAGACCGTGGGAGGGTGGATAGAGGTGAGACCGTGGAGGGTGGATAGAGGTGAGACCGTGGGAGGGTGGATAGAGGTGAGACCGTGGTAGGGTGGATAGAGGTGAGACCGTGGGAGGGTGGATAGAGGTGAGACCGTGGGAGGGTGGATAGAGGTGAGACCGTGGTAGGGTGGATAGAGGTGAGACCGTGGGAGGGTGGATAGAGGTGAGACCGTGGTAGGGTGGATAGAGGTGAGACCGTGTTAGGGTGGATAGAGGTGAGACCGTGGTAGGGTGGATAGAGGTGAGACCGTGGGAGGGTGGATAGAGGTGAGACCGTGGGAGGGTGGATAGAGGTGAGACCGTGGGAGGGTGGATAAAGGGGAGAGGCCGTGGATAGAGGGGAGAGGGTGGATAGAGGGGAGAGGCCGTGGATAGGAGAGGGTGGATAGAGGGAAGAGGGTGGATAAAGGGGAGAGGCCGTGGATAGAGGGGAGAGGGTGGATAGAGGGGAGTGGGTGGATAGAGGGGAGAGGGTGGATAGAGGGGAGAGGGTGGATAGAGGGGAGAGGCCGTGGATAGGAGAGAGGGTGGATAGAGGGAAGAGGGTGGATAGAGGGGAGTGGGTGGATAGAGGGGAGAGGCCGTGGATAGAGGGGAGAGGGTGGATAGAGGGGAGAGGGTGGATAGAGGGGAGA
Source organism: Macrostomum lignano (assembly GCA_002269645.1). NCBI lineage: Eukaryota > Metazoa > Platyhelminthes > Macrostomidae > Macrostomum > Macrostomum lignano. The sequence continues at coordinate 4,946 of NIVC01001647.1, read as the reverse complement.
GGCCGTGGATAGGAGAGAGGGTGGATAAAGGGAAGAGGTTGGATAAAGGGGAGAGGCCGTGGATAGAGGGGAGAGGCCGTGGATAGAGGGGAGAGGGTGGATAGAGGGGAGAGGGTGGATAGAGGGGAGAGAGTATGGATAGAGGGAAGAGGGTGGATGGAGGGGAATTCTTGAATTTATTTCAGTGAGCTACATGCTAGCCCTCCTAAAACCCTCGTTTTATCGCTTTATTTTATGCATATTCTTTGACTAATTCGTCATCGACTGTTTGTGGTTAGAAGAGAAGTACGACATTAAAGCGATTCTCTTAACTCTTAGTCAGATCTCTTAACTAATTGCCGGATTTAATTTCCATTATGCAGGCCTTTACACATCAGGGGATGAATCGGCTAGCTTATAGCTTCTATTGATCGTTTGAAAATTGTCTATGGTAAACGCGATCCATTTATTTTTGAATTTGTGAAGGGAACGAGTCCCTTAAGCTTAAGCTATTTATCATTTTAGAAAAAATTAGATAGACTTAAATTCTTTTATTTTTGAGTGTACAGTATTTTGAGGAATTAAATCCTTTCATGTTTATTTGTAATCGGCACACTTTCAGAACAAGAGCCGGTGAATGAATGTAGTTATACGCATTGTAGGTTTTCTGAAAAATATTTTAACAGGGGTCGAGAAAGCATAGTCACTTTAGTTAAAACATAAATTTTTTGTTATCTCGCGCTATTTTTATGCGCGGATTTAAACTCAAACTTTTTAGACGAGCAGCCATTAGAGTAGAGCCAAGCACAGTGAAAAAGCCACTAGTAGAGCTAGGAAGATCGGCTGTCCCGGCTGCAGCTGGTCCTGCGACTTCTTTTCATCGTCTTTTGAGTCTTTGACATCGTCTGTTTTTTTTTTACTTTTATTTGGTGTCGTAACAGCAGGCGCGGTGGTGGGCGCGCAATCATATCCTTTGCAAGACGTGCATCCTTTAACCACATTAGCCGGAGTGGCAGCAGTTTCCTTAGCCGTACAGTCGGATTCGCAGCCAATATAGACTTTGGCGTCAGTCTGAAAGATAAAAATTCAGCGTATTTTTCAAACGGTAAAATAGTTTTTAATTGAAAAAAGAATACCAGCCTATTACTCACTCCATCTTTATAATCTAGTCGTTTACAGCTCTGAGGTGTTTTCACACAGTAGATTTCAACCGTGGTTATCGTCGTTTGATTTATGCCGTCGTAATACGGGCATGATGAGAATTTATTAAATACATCATTTACAGTGTTGCAATCATCAACGTCGCAACTATCGCAGTCTGTTTTTGTTGGATTACCACAGGCAGTTGCGCCACATTTGAATTCTAATGCTTTCTGAAAAAATTAGGTTAAATGTATGGCCAAGCGGACTATTTAATACAATATTGGTTTATTAGTCTGCACTTACCAACTGACCGCTGGCGGAAGTGTAGACTGTATGGCATTTATCGTTACTCGTTGTGGGACACGTTTTAGATTTTGCACTCTTTAATGCGTCAAACGCGGCAGTAGAATAATTTGTCCCTGAGAAAGCACCAACAATGCACTTAGTTACTGCACTGCACACAGGCAGTTGAAACAGCGCAATGGCCAGGCACAGTTGCAGTACAAAAGCGTTGTCCATAGCGTCGACGCAATGCTGTCAATTTGAAAAAAAATTACACAGAGGCAGAGGTGAGAAGGAACCACGAGACAATATTATGATGTAATATAGGATGGGTATATAAAGTAGAAATAGTGAGAAATATGCGCTATACAATTTGAAATATTTTTTACATATTTGAGCGACAAACGTGGAGAGAGTGGAGAAGGCGAAGGGCTATGGAGAGTGGATTGGAAGGCGAGAGAGGGGAGACGGAGAGGAGAGGAATTGAGAGAAGAGCGAAAAAAGGGAGAGAGAGAGGAGAGGGAGAGTAAGAAGTGAGGAGGGGAGAGGGAGAAGAGAAGGGGAGGGTTAAAGAAGAGTGAAGAGTGAGCGGGAGGAGAGGAGAGGGAGGGGAAAGAGGGAGACAAGAGAGAGTAGAGGGGAAGAGAGGAGAATGGAGAGACAAAGACAAGCGGACTTACTATCTCCGTCTACCGGGCACAGATGGACTCGGGATGCAGTTTTTTCTAAGTGTGGACTCCACTCGGTTGCTCCTGAAAGTGTACTCGACCTCAGTTGCTGAGTTGCTGCTGTTCTAGGACTCGAGTTTGTATGTTGATGATGCACTCGGTTGGTAAGCAAAATATTGGGTTAGCTCTGCAGGCGCTCCTGCGCTCTCGCTTATATACTGCTGAAAAAGATACAGGCCCAGCGAGCTTTGTCTAGGGGTGCGCGGTTGACTGTTCCCTCTTCTTCTTGCTAACTGTTGTCTATGGGGTGGCACTCTAGCCAGCCTAATGCCGGCTTGTAGACACCCAAGCCTGTGCTTGTACTTTTATTTTATAAAAAACAGCCGCTTGCAAGTTTTAATATTAAAAATTAAAATTAGATTTCAAGTTAATAAAAGTACTAAAGCGGTTCTGGGTCCCATTTTTTTGTGGAGATTAATGTAATGGCGCAAATTTGTTAATATGCCGTGTTTGTTTTTGTGTTTTTACTTGGTGTGGAGCGTCCATATTGTGTCTGTCTTCGAGTGTCCATGTGGTATCTTTGCGTCTTCTTACTTTATTTGTCCTAATAAAATAAGCTGTAATCAAGTCTGCCAACCAATTATTTACCATACATGCACCAGATCCTTTTAAACTGTGCTCTCTCGAGTTCATTGTCGTTCACCCTACTTGTCACTTTTCTCTATGTTTATTTAAATTAGAGTCACTTTATATCTCTCAGTCTCCGCCCTCCCCAGTTACCCTCTCACCACAGTCTCCCTCTCTCCCCAGTCTCCCTCTCACCCCACTCGCCATCTCTCCCAGTCTCCCTCTCACCCCACTACGCCATCTCACCCAGTCTCCCTCTCACCCCACTCGCCATCTCACCCCAGTCTCCCTCTCACCCCACTACGCCATCTCACCCTAGTCTCCCTCTCACCCCACTACGCCATCTCACCCTAGTCTCCCTCTCACCCCACTACGCCATCTCACCCAGTCTCCCTCTCACCCCACTCGCCATCTCACCCCAGTCTCCCTCTCACCCCACTACGCCATCTCACCCTAGTCTCCCTCTCATTCCAATATCTCTCCCTGTCTCAGTCTCCTTTATTTTAACAGAACTCCTCACGGAAGTTCTATATGAAATTTGCACATAGGAATCCCATAATGACGTAAACAGCTTATAAAGGTTTGGGAAGAAGGTGCACTTACAAGGACCATACTTGGATAAGTTAGCTTGGTCATCAACGCGAAAGTTGGTGGATACATAAAAAATGCGCTGACAGGAGGTATGTTAAAAGGTTCAAATAAGTGCAACTAACCGCTAAAAATTGCGTATTGCCTACCAAATATGTGAAGTACTTTAAGATCACATCTCACACTAAGTCTGATAATTAAGCGACATGTATAATAATATAAATATATAATTTAGATCCTACTTGCGCCCTTTGCTGTCTTATCTTTATCGAACTTCTCCAGCGGCTAATCGATGCCGTAGACTATACAAATTCACAACAAAGTGCGACCGCTGACTGCCAAGACCAACGCTGAATTAAGTGCAAACTTAGAATTTCTATAGCGCTCTGCGGTATTTTTATTGATTTTGGTGTAATCTGAATTTAGGTTGACATTCTCTCGGGGAGGGGCGGAAGTTGAAAAGTGACTTAGTTAGTCAACTGTGCTGTTCCTTCAGCTTCTTCAGCACACCTTCCCACAGGATGTGTCTCTCTGTGTGCTCTCCCTCTCCTCCCTGCTCCTCTACCACTGTCTGTCCCTCTTCCTCCTCTTTCTCTCTCTCTCTCCCTCTCATCCTCTCCCTCTCCTGTCTCTCCCCCTCATCCTCTCCCTCTCCTCTCTCCCTCTCCTCTCCCCCTCCTGTCTCTCCCCCTCATCCTCTCCCTCTCCTCTCCCCCTCATCCTCTCCCTCTCCTGTCTCTCCCCCTCATCCTCTCCCTCTCCTCTCCCCCTCATCCTCTCCTCCCTCTCCTCTCTCCTCTCTCTCTCCCTCTCCTCTCCCCCTCATCCTCTCCCTCTCCTCTCCTCTCTCCTGTCTCTCCCCTCATCCTCTCCCTCTCCTCTCCCCCTCATCCTCTCCCTCTCCTCTCCCCCTCATCCTCTCCCTCTCCTCTCCTCTCTCCTGTCTCTCCCCCTCATCCTCTCCCTCTCCTCTCCCCCTCATCCTCTCCCTCTCCTCTCCTCTCTCCTGTCTCTCCCCTCATCCTCTCCTCTCCTCTCCCCTCATCCTCTCCCTCTCCTCTCCCCCTCATCCTCTCCCTCTCCTCTCCTCTCTCCTGTCTCTCCCCTCATCCTCTCCCTCTCCTCTCCCCCTCATCCTCTCCCTCTCCTCTCCTCTCTCTCTGTCTCTCCCCTCATCCTCTCCCTCTCCTCTCCCCCTCATCCTCTCCTCTCCTCTCCTATCCTCTCCTCTCCTCTCCTCTCCTCTCCTCTCCTCTCCTCTCCTCTCCCTCTCCTCTCCCCTCATCCTCTCCTCTCCTCTCTCCCTCTCCTCTCCCCTCATCCTCTCCCTCTCCTGTCTCTCCCCCTCATCCTCTCCCTCTCCTCTCCCCCTCATCCTCTCCCTCTCCTCTCTCCCTCTCCTCTCCCCTCATCCTCTCCCTCTCCTCTCTCCCTCTCCTCTCCCCCTCATCCTCTCCCTCTCCTCTCTCCCTCTCCTCTCCCTCTCCTCTCTCCCTCTCCTCTCTCCCTCTCCTCTCTCCCTCTCCTGTCCCTCTCTTCTCTCTCCTCCGATTTCTCCTATTCCTTTTCTCCTCTCGTCCCTCATCTCTTCCGCTGTCCTCTACAGCATTCCCTTTCACTCTCCCTTTCTCCCTGTCCCTACTAGCAGCCTCCCAAACA
>NIVC01001646.1:55000-135186 GCA_002269645.1 Macrostomum lignano | reverse complement strand
GAACGACAATGAACTCGAGAGAGCACAGTTTAAAAGGATCTGGTGCATGTATGGTAAATAATTGGTTGGCAGACTTGATTACAGCTTATTTTATTAGGACAAATAAAGTAAGAAGACGCAAAGATACCACATGGACACTCGAAGACAGACACAATATGGACGCTCCACACCAAGTAAAACACAAAAACAAACACGGCATATTAACAAATTTGCGCCATTACATTAATCTCCACAAAAAAATGGGACCCAGGCCGCTTTAGTACTTTTATTAACTTGAAATCTAATTTTAATTTTTAATATTAAAACTTGCAAGCGGCTGTTTTTTATAAAAAAAAGTACAAGCACAGGCTGGGTGTCTACAAGCCGGCATTAGGCTGGCTAGAGTGCCACCCATAGACAACAGTTAGCAAGAAGAAAGAGGGAACAGTCAACCGCGCACCCCTAGACAAAGCTCGCTGGGCCTGTATCTTTTTCAGGCAGTATATAAGCGAGAGCGCAGGAGCGCCTGCAGAGCTAACCCAATATTTTGCTTACCAAACCGAGTGCATCATCAACATACAAACTCGAGTCCTAGAACAGCAGCAACTCAGCAACTGAGGTCGAGTACACTTTCAGGAGCAACGAGTGGAGTCCACACTTAGAAAAAACTGCATCCCGAGTCCATCTGTGCCCGGTAGAACGGAGATAGTAAGTCCGCTTGTCTTTGTCTCTCCATTCTCCTCTCTTCCCCTCTACTCTCTCTTGTCTCCCTCTTTCCCCCTCTCTCCTCTCCTCCGCTCACTCTTCACTCTTCTTTAACCCTCCCTTCTCTTCTCCCTCTTCCCCTCCTCACTTCTTACTCTCCTCTCCTCTCTCTCTCCCTTTTTTCGCTCTTCTCTCAATTCCTCTCCTCTCCGTCTCCCCTCTCTCGCCTTCCAATCCACTCTCCATAGCCCTTCGCCTTCTCCACTCTCTCCACGTTTGTCGCTCAAATATGTAAAAAATATTTCAAATTGTATAGCGCATATTTCTCACTATTTCTACTTTATATACCCATCCTATATTACATCATAATATTGTCTCGTGGTTCCTTCTCACCTCTGCCTCTGTGTAATTTTTTTTCAAATTGACAGCATTGCGTCGACGCTATGGACAACGCTTTTGTACTGCAACTGTGCCTGGCCATTGCGCTGTTTCAACTGCCTGTGTGCAGTGCAGTAACTAAGTGCATTGTTGGTGCTTTCTCAGGGACAAATTATTCTACTGCCGCGTTTGACGCATTAAAGAGTGCAAAATCTAAAACGTGTCCCACAACGAGTAACGATAAATGCCATACAGTCTACACTTCCGCCAGCGGTCAGTTGGTAAGTGCAGACTAATAAACCAATATTGTATTAAATAGTCCGCTTGGCCATACATTTAACCTAATTTTTTCAGAAAGCATTAGAATTCAAATGTGGCGCAACTGCCTGTGGTAATCCAACAAAAACAGACTGCGATAGTTGCGACGTTGATGATTGCAACACTGTAAATGATGTATTAATAAATTCTCATCATGCCCGTATTACGACGGCATAAATCAAACGACGATAACCACGGTTGAAATCTACTGTGTGAAAACACCTCAGAGCTGTAAACGACTAGATTATAAAGATGGAGTGAGTAATAGGCTGGTATTCTTTTTTCAATTAAAAACTATTTTACCGTTTGAAAAATACGCTGAATTTTTATCTTTCAGACTGACGCCAAAGTCTATATTGGCTGCGAATCCGACTGTACGGCTAAGGAAACTGCTGCCACTCCGGCTAATGTGGTTAAAGGATGCACGTCTTGCAAAGGATATGATTGCGCGCCCACCACCGCGCCTGCTGTTACGACACCAAAAAAAAATAAAAAAAAAAACAGACGATGTCAAAGACTCAAAAGACGATGAAAAGAAGTCGCAGGACCAGCTGCAGCCGGGACAGCCGATCTTCCTAGCTCTACTAGTGGCTTTTTCACTGTGCTTGGCTCTACTCTAATGGCTGCTCGTCTAAAAAGTTTGAGTTTAAATCCGCGCATAAAATAGCGCGAGATAACAAAAAATTTATGTTTTAACTAAAGTGACTATGCTTTCTCGACCCCTGTTAAAATATTTTTCAGAAAACCTACAATGCGTATAACTACATTCATTCACCGGCTCTTGTTCTGAAAGTGTGCCGATTACAAATAAACATGAAAGGATTTAATTCCTCAAAATACTGTACACTCAAAAATATAAGAATTTAAGTCTATCTAATTTTTTCTAAAATGATAAATAGCTTAAGCTTAAGGGACTCGTTCCCTTCACAAATTCAAAAATAAATGGATCGCGTTTACCATAGACAATTTTCAAACGATCAATAGAAGCTATAAGCTAGCCGATTCATCCCCTGATGTGTAAAGGCCTGCATAATGGAAATTAAATCCGGCAATTAGTTAAGAGATCTGACTAAGAGTTAAGAGAATCGCTTTAATGTCGTACTTCTCTTCTAACCACAAACAGTCGATGACGAATTAGTCAAAGAATATGCATAAAATAAAGCGATAAAACGAGGGTTTTAGGAGGGCTAGCATGTAGCTCACTGAAATAAATTCAAGAATTCCCCTCCATCCACCCTCTTCCCTCTATCCATACTCTCTCCCCTCTATCCACCCTCTCTCCCCTCTATCCACGGCCTCTCCCCTCTATCCACGGCCTCTCCCCTTTATCCAACCTCTTCCCTTTATCCACCCTCTCTCCTATCCACGGCCTCTCCCCTCTATCCACCCTCTCCCCTCTATCCACCCTCTCCCCTCTATCCACGGCCTCTCCCTCTATCCACCCACTCCCCTCTATCCACCCTCTTCCTCTATCCACCCTCTCTCCTATCCACGGCCTCTCCCCTCTATCCACCCTCTCCCTCTATCCACCCTCTCCCCTCTATCCACCCACTCCCCTCTATCCACCCTCTCCCCTCTATCCACGGCCTCTCCCCTTTATCCACCCTCTTCCCTCTATCCACCCTCTCCTATCCACGGCCTCTCCCCTCTATCCACCCTCTCCCCTCTATCCACGGCCTCTCCCCTTTATCCACCCTCCCACGGTCTCACCTCTATCCACCCTCCCACGGTCTCACCTCTATCCACCCTCCCACGGTCTCACCTCTATCCACCCTACCACGGTCTCACCTCTATCCACCCTAACACGGTCTCACCTCTATCCACCCTACCACGGTCTCACCTCTATCCACCCTCCCACGGTCTCACCTCTATCCACCCTACCACGGTCTCACCTCTATCCACCCTCCCACGGTCTCACCTCTATCCACCCTCCCACGGTCTCACCTCTATCCACCCTACCACGGTCTCACCTCTATCCACCCTCCCACGGTCTCACCTCTATCCACCCTCCCACGGTCTCACCTCTATCCACCCTCCCACGGTCTCACCTCTATCCACCCTCCCACGGTCTCAGTGCACTTACTTTTTCTCTAGCAATAATCGAACCTAGGCCTCGCATCGATTTGCTCTACGCTCGTACTGTTAGTATAGCGTGCGTTGAGTATTTTCCCGAATTTTCCATTCCCGAATGCACATGAATCTTTATTTATCTTAGAGTTTGAAAGCACCGATATTACATGTCCGTCTGGGAGTGGCTTTTTAAGGCATCAAGCATTTTAGGAAGAAAATAATGTCATCGTGGTGATTCATCATTCGGTTTATGATGGCATTATCTGCACATAGGTTTCTCTTCAACCTCTTGACTGGCTGACGACATTTCATATAAATGAAAAAAACTGCAGCCCTAAAAGTCGACAATGTTAGCTTGTACATAAAATTTTACGAGTACATATAATTTCAAGGCAAACTCAACCAGTGTATTTATGCTCTGTGCATTATGCAAAAGATGAGCAGATATTGGACCTATGGGCCTGCCCCCCTATTTAGTTAACAACAAAATAGACAGAACCGCGAAGACGGCTTTCAAGGCAATATAAGAGGAGAAACTTTGGATTCGATTCGGTGCATACAGACATACTGTAACTGCATACAGACATACAGACTGACCGACAGACAGACAGCCAGCCAGCCAGTCAGCTAGACAGACAGACAGACAGACAGACAGACAGACAGACACACAGACAGACAGACAGAGCAGAAGCAGCTGGCCAGTCAGAGAAGCCGTAGTGCACACCTATGCATGTACATGTAAGACTATTTGAAATAATCGCTTCCTATTTCTCTAAGTTTGGTTTACACGCAGAAGATATCAGCTTGTACCCGTGGTAGCATGCATTGTACATCGGCAGTACAATTCAACCAATTGAGAACACTACACGCGAGCAGCACGGTGCGGTTAATTTCCCTGTTGGCCATGTTGATTTCCGGTATGGCGCCATTTATGACTTTGGTTGCCATGGCTACTATGATGACTTCGGTTGCCATGGCTACTATGATGACTTCGGTTGCCATGGCTACTATGATGACGGTGGTTGCCATGGCTACCATGATGACTTTGGTTGCCATGGCTACCGTGACGACTTTGGTTGCCATGGCTACTATGATGACTTTGGTTGCCATGGCTACCGTGACGACTTTGGTTGCCATGGCTACCATGATGAGTTTGGTTGCCATGGCTACCATGATGACTTTGACCCTGGTAATTGGGCCAAAATAGTTGCCATACGAATCGTAATAACCAAAATTGTATTGAACACCATAGGGTTGATAGCCATTGTAACCATGGAAACCAGTGATTGCCTTCCGGCGGGACGCGGGATGATCGTACGGTTTTGGACGACTTTGCTTCTGATTCTGCCAACTGCCATCGTGGCTGTTGGCGCTCTGCACTGCAGCCCCACCCGCTTCTGCAGCAACTGCGGCTGGCGGGTCGATCGTTGCTCGGCCTTGGACTGCTGCTGCGACGCCTGCGTTGAGGTATGGTCGGTTGCCATGGTTACCACTGTTACTATTCTTTATCCTTACTTTTCTCTCTAGCTAGTCTAGCAACTCTGTTGCCTAGCAGGTAAACAAAGAAAAAAATCTTATGCATATCAAATAAAATCGGTTGCTATGGTTACCTAAGAAAACTGGTTGCTATGGATAACTGAGAGAATCGGCTGCTATGGTTACCTAAGAAAATTGGTTGCTATGGATAACTGAGAGAATCGGCTGCTATGGTTACCTAAGAAAATTGGTTGCTATGGATAACTCAAAAAATCGGTTGCTATGGACAACTAATAAAATCGGTTGCTATGGTTACCTAAGAAAATTGGTTACTAAGGTACCTAAAGAATGGTTGCTACGGTGCCTCAGTAAAATCGGTTGCCACGGGTATCCAAGAGAATTGGTTGCCTAGGGTTACACCAGGGACAATGTTGCAATGGCTACCAAATGACGCGATTACTTTATTATCACATCATTACCCAAAAAAGCCTCCCCATCAACGCCCAGCTTTTACCGCAACGGCACGCAGGTCGGCCAGATAATTCTCCCGCTCAATAGGGAAGCCGCGGGCCTCAGCAAACGCGGCGATGGCTTTCTCGGCCGGCCAGCCGTCGACGTCGATCAGGTAGCGGCAGATCATGTAGCCGGTGCGGTTCACCCCGTGGGTGCAGTGCACAGCTACCACCGAGTCTGGGGGGGGGGTGATTGCAAACTCAGGAATTCCACTCGCGAAATCAATTGCTTTTGAGGAAATTGGCTCGGATGTGGATTCCGTTAAGATTTTTTTTGCAATAGATTTGGGATTTCCGCTGAGATTCTCTGGGATTTGGGACTTAATCTGAGATTCTCTTTGGGATTTAGGTCTTCCGCTGACATTTTCATAAGGGTTTGGATTTCCGTTGAGATTCTCTTAGGAATTTGGGATTTCCGTTGAGATTCTCTTAGGGATTTGGGATTCCTGTTGGGATTCTCTTAGGGATTTGGGATTTCCGTTGAGATTCTCTTAGGAATTTGGGATTTCCGTTGAGATTCTCTTAGGGATATGGGATTCCTGTTGGGATTCTCTTAGGGATTTGGGATTTTCGTTGAGATTCTCTTAGGGATATGGGATTCCTGTTGGGATTCTCTTAGGGATTTGGGATTTCCGTTGAGATTCTTTTAGGGATTTGGGATTCCTGTTGGGATTCTCTTAGGGATTTGGGATTCCTGTTGGGATTCTCTTAGGGATTTGGGATTTCCGTTGAGATTCTCTCAGGGATTTGGGATTTCCGTTGAGATTCTCTTAGGGATTTCTCAACGGATTCCCGTTGGCATTTTATGGAGCATGGATTTGCTAAGATACTCGTAGATAACACGGAAAATTACGAGTTTAACCCTATAGGAGATATGATTAACAGGAATGGCTTTTACACCGAAACAAAGACCGGTGTATTTTACACGCGAACAAAGACTCACCAGGAGATTCCTGTCTGAACTGGTTGACCACGGCTTCGAATCTGGAAGAGGATTATTTTTAAGCAGAGAGGCGGCGTGGAGAAGATGACAAAACGGCGTTCATACGTTGTAGCTTTGATTTATTCACCTGCTTATGCACTTTTGGTCAGGGATGTTGTGGCCTTCAACAAAGATTTTCTCGTATTTCACTCCCTGGCTGGTGAATTCCTAGAATTCGAAAATTTATTTTTTTTGCCAGCCATTGAAACTTCAAACCTCTTAAAATGTTTACAACTACCTCAATCATATGAAAATCCAAAATTTAATCCCCAAAAATCAGATTCATAAAAATCCCCCATAAAAATCCCCAAAAATAAGATTCATAAAAATCCCCAAAAAATCAGATTCATAAAAATCCCCTAAAAATCAGATCCATAAAAATCCCCAAAAAATCAGATCCATAAAAATCCCCTAAAAATCAGATCCATAAAAATCCCCTAAAAAATCAGATCCATAAAGATCCCCTAAAAAATCAGATCCATAAAAATCCCCTAAAAATCAGATCCATAAAAATCCCCTAAAAAATCAGATCCATAAAAATCCCCTAAAAATCAGATCCATAAAAATCCCCTAAAAATCAGATCCATAAAAATCCCCTAAAAAATCAGATCCATAAAAATCCCCCCAAAAAGCAGATCCATAAAAATCCCCTAAAAAATCAGATCCATAAAAATTCCCCAAAAATCAGATCCATAAAAATCCCCTAAAAAATCAGATCCATAAAAATCCCCCAAAAAGCAGATCCATAAAAATCCCCTAAAAAATCAGATCCATAAAAATTCCCCAAAAATCAGATCCATAAAAATCCCCTAAAAAATCAGATCCATAAAAATCCCCCCAAAAATCAGATCCATAAAAATCCCCCAAAAATCAGATCCATAAAAATTCCCCAAAAATCAGATCCATAAAAATCCCCTTAAGGCAGGTTTACCTGAGGGTTGTAGTACCGAGTAGTGAAAGTGAGATCCACCACCAGTCCCAGTGGCAGCTTCATCTGTTTGCACCTGTTCATCAGCTCGGACGGGGTGAACTGCTCATGAGCTGGCATTGAGGCAACGTAGCACTGCGAATGCAATACAAAATAGTTTTTTTATACAAAGCAATCATTGTGGCTGAGTCAATGTGTTCACCTCATTTTTATTGCTTTTTCAAATATGATAAAGCATAATTGCAACAAAATAACTTATTAACTCACCTGTTTGAGTGGCACTTTAACCGCTAGAAAATGTGTGTCAGAGATAATCTCCTTAAACGGGTTATAGGCTTCCCATCTGGAAATTGGAATTCCGCGGGGGTATTCTTTAAGGGAATTCAAGGAGAATTCTTTAGGGAATTCGGGGGAGAGATTCATAAGGGAGAGATTCTTAAGGGGAATTCGGGGGAGAGATTCTTAAGGGGATTCTGGGGGAGAGATTCATAAGGGAATTCGGGGGAGAGATTCTTAAGGGGAATTTGGGGGGAGAGATTCTTAAGGGGATTCTGGGGGAGAGATTCTTAAGGGATTCTGGGGAGAGATTCTTAAGGGACTCTGGGGGAGAGATTCTTAAGGGGAATTCGGGGGGAGAGATTCTTAAGGGGAATTCGGGGGGAGAGATTCTTAAGGGGATTCTGGGGGGAGAGATTCTTAAGGGGATTCTGGGGAGAGAGATTCTTAAGGGGAATTCGGGGGAGAGATTCTTAAGGGAATTCGGGGGAGAGATTCTTAAGGGGAATTCGGGGGGGAGAGATTTATAAGGGGAATTCGGGGGAGAGATTCTTAAGGGGAATTCGGGGGAGAGATTCATAAGGGGAATTCGGGGGGAGAGATTTATAAGGGGATTCTGGGGGAGAGATTCTTAAGGGGATTCTGGGAGGAGAGATTCTTAAGGGGATTCTGGGAGGAGAGATTCTTAAGGGGAATTCGGGGGGAGAGATTCTTAAGGGAATTCGGGGGGGAGAGATTCTTAAGGGAATTCGGGGGAGAGATTTTTAAGGGGAATTCGGGGGGGGAGAGATTCATAAGGGGAATTCGGGCAGATTGGTATAGAGAAGGCAGGTGTAAGTTATCAATAGCGCTACGCACTTACCGATCTGGTATGCCCCCAGGCATTGTGCAGCGCTGAACACTGAAAGGCAAATTTTTAATTGTTGAATTTGATGGACACGATGGATAGATATCTATGCAGTGGCCTCATAAATATATCTACGATCGTATATTAAGTCCTGAATGCAAATCAATTTTAAATAAAAGTCGAAGAAAGGAAGTCAAGTTTTAAATAAATAAATCAAAGTACCTTTTATTTAGCGTTCCGCATACATCATTGCTAGAGACCTCAATGGTAGTTAAAATAGCAGTGCATAGAGAGATAGAGAAGTGAGAACTAACTATTAACCTGTGTTCCGGGATGCATCGAAAATATACTTCAAAGTTAGTTTATTTATATGCCATTCTACTACCAGTATAAAAATGGAATATTGTGTCCGTAATTTGTTCAGTATTAAAAGACTGTTGATACTTTTGATACATATCGCCAAAACGTTGAGAAAACAGTTCGAATAAAAAGTCTATCCAGAAAATCACCCTATTCTACTAACAGTATAGAATGGAATATTTTAGCAACAATAATGAAATGTACAGTATTGAAAAATGTGTACTTTCGATACATATCGCCTAAACTTTGAGAAAACATTTTAATTTTTTCTAATAATTTATCAGAAAATCTGGTAAAAAGTGAATAAAAAATGTATCCATAGAAATGAAACTATTCTACAAACAATATAAAATGAAATATTTTATCGAAATTTGTACAGTAATGAAAAAACAGTACTTTCGATACATATCGCCTAAAAGTTGAGATAACGTTTCTATAATTATTTTCACTAATTTATCTGACATATTTTGTAATCTATGAATAAAATATCACTATCCAGAAAAATCTGGCATAGAATAACGGAAACAGAATACGGAATTAGTAGGCTTACTAATAGTAGCCAGTCATAGTTATAAATGTATAATAAAATATAATCCAGCCGACATGTATAGAAAATTGAATATTTTAAATAGAATTACAATTACAGCAAATCAGTTTATTAAGATTAAATCGGCCTAATGCCAACCAGTTTTCTAAGCTGCTCAAAAATCATAAAAGTGATAACAGTGTGCGGCCCGATCCGCATCCAGTTCGGCACGAATCCTTTATAGAGGCCGGTCAGACCTTCGGTCCTGATGGCGGCAGCGGCGCAAGAGAACGCATTGGAATAGGCGGCTCCACGAAGGCCCACCGTGTCCTGGTTCATCACCCGGGTCTTCACTACATCCAATGGTGAGGTTGTGATGGCGCACATCAGCCCGGCGAACATGCTGGCTAGAAAGTGCAAAGGCAGGCCCTCTTTGAGCAGGCCTCTGCTCAGCATGGTGGGCTTAAAGTGATCGTAGGATGGCACCTGCAATGATGAGGGATCTTGTGTCTTAATGTGGAGTGCTGACCTGACTCTGACATCCTCAAAAACACCAAATCTGAACAAAACATACTATCTGACCGATTTAGACACAAAATCTGACCCATTAACACAAAAGCTGACCTATAAACACAAAATCTGACCCATAAACACAAAAATGACCTATAAACACAAATAACGTGACTGATAATAAATACACTAAACCTAACCCATAAATACACTAAATCCGTCTCATAAAAAACACACTAAACCTGACCCATAAATACACTAAACCTGACCCATAAATACACTAAATCTGACCCATAAATACACTAAATCTGACCCATAAATACACTAAATCTGACCCATAAATACACTAAAACTGACCCATAAACACTAAATCTGACCCATAAACACTAAATCTGACCCATAAACACACTAAATCTGTCCCATAAACACTAAATCTGACCCATAAACACTAAAACTGACCCATAAAAACACTAAATCTGACCCATAAACACTAAATCTGACCCATAAACACTAAAACTGACCCATAAACACTAAATCTGACCCATAAACACTAAATGTGACCCATAAACACTAAAACTGACCCATAAATACACTAAATCTGACCCATAAACACTAAAACTGACCCATAAACACTAAAACTGACCCATAAACACACTAAACCTGACCCATAAACACTAAAACTGACCCATAAAAACACTAAAACTGACCCATAAACACTAAATCTGACCCATAAACACTAAAACTGACCCATAAAAACACTAAATCTAACCCATAAACACACTAAATCTGTCCCATAAACACTAAAACTGACCCATAAACACTAAAACTGACCCATAAACACACTAAACCTGACCCATAAACACACTAAATCTGTCCCATAAACACTAAAACTGACCCATAAACACTAAAACTGACCCATAAACACTAAATCTGACCCATAAACACTAAATCTGTCCCATAAACACTAAAACTGACCCATAAACACTAAAACTGACCCATAAACACTAAAACTGACCCATAAACACTAAAACTGACCCATAAACACACTAAATCTGTCCCATAATAAACACACTAAACCTGTCCCATAAACACACTAAACCTGTCCCACAAACACACTAAGTCTGACCCATAAGCACACCAATCTGACCCATAAACACCCTAAATCTGACCCAGCCTAACCCAAACCAAGCAGCAGACTGACCTGAGTAGCGGTGACAACAGCGGCCCGGGCTACAGTCGGCCCGATGCCCTTGTACAGGGCAGGCACGCCGCCCTCCGCATAGATACTAACAAAAGCGTGCCAGGTGCCGCGGTACCTGGCCCCGGACTCGAACGCCTGCATTCGAACTTTCACTAAATCCGTAGGCGTAGCCACAGCGCTACCCAGCACGCCGGTGACAGCGCCCGAACAGATTTTCTTCCACAACGAGAAGTTAGCCGGATCGGTCTCCCCGAACAGCCGCTTGACAGGCTCGTACAGGCCCACCCGGATGGCCCCGTAGCCGCCATCGCGCATCATCGACGGCACGACGCCTTTGTACAGACCGCGAAGGCCTTCGTTGCGGACCACGGTGGCCAGGCCGCGAATGAAACCGGCGTAGCGAGCGCTGCTCGTCCGGTTGGCTGCTTCGCCTTGGATCTGCAGGCGAATCTTCACCACGTCTACAGGATTGGTGACCACCGCCGCCGTCAGGTTGGAGCAGCCGGCCAGGCCCACCCGGACCCAGTCGCTTTCCGGCTGCTGCTGCTGCTGCGGGTTCACGATAATAGCAGCACCGTATCAATCTATCAGCCTAGCTATCTACTAAATATCAACTTATCAATCTATCAACCTAGCTATCTACTAAATATCAACTTATCAATCTATCAACCTAGCTATCTACTAAATATCAACTTATCAATCTATCAACCTAGCTATCTACTAAATATCAACTTATCAATCTATCAACCTAGCTATCTACTAAATATCAACTAATCAATCTATCAAACTAGACATTAATTTCATATCAACTAATCAATCTATCAAACTAGACATTTACTAAATATCAACTAATCAATCTATCAAACTAGACATTTACTTAATATCAACTAATCAATCTATCAAACTAGACATTAATTTAATATCAACTAATCAATCTATCAAACTAGACATTAATTTAATATCAACTAATCAATCTATCAAACTAGACATTTACTAAATATCAACTTATCAATCTCAACTTATCAATGTATCAAATGCTAACTTATTAATATATCAACTCAGTTCATCAATATTAAAAAGTTAAGACCAGTCAGAGTAACTGATTGGTAAAGAAATATTATAAATATAGTTTATATTTGAACAGATTAGAATTAAAAACTCTAGTGATCATCTCGTTTTCATTGAATTAGGCTTCTTTACGGCTACCGGACATTTGCCCTCCGGCATTTGCCCTCCGGACATTTGCCCTCCGGACATTTCCCCTCTGGAAAAGTACAGGTAAGGCTGGGGATAGGGTAGGGCGCGGGTATATATTGCTTACTAGAAAAGGATGAGTTGTTGGCTGGAGAAGAACCTGATGGATGCAAGAGGCGGGAGGATGAGGTTGGTGCTGGAGGAACGACGGGTGGGTACAGGAGGAGGTGAGGTGAGTAATGTGCGAGGGGGTAAATTTGCAGAGGGCAAATGTCCGGAGGGCAAATGTCCGGAGGGCAAATGTCCGGAGGGCAAATGTCCCCGAGGGCAAATGTCCCCGAGGGGAAATGTCCGGAGGGCAAATGTCCGGAGGGGAAATGTCCCGGAGGGCAAATGTCCGGAGGGCAAACGCCGCCGAGGGGAAGTGCCGGAGGGCAAGTGCCGGAGGGGAAGTGCCGGAGGGCAAATGTCCGGAAGCGCTTCTTTACGAGTAAATGCCAAAACAAATGTATGAAATATCCAGAAATAAAATTAGCATTAAAACACGCAGTGAGACAGTAGTTCTTATACGCTAATTAATAGTTAATTTGTGAAATTATAAATTACTTACTTGCAAAATCAACCACCTTCCAACGTACAAGAAAATTGCAGTTCCCATCAACCAATCAAAAAATCGCTGCAGTTCTCTCTATTCTCCCAACCAATCAAAAAATCGCTGCAGTTCTCTCTATTCTCCCAACCAATCAGAGAATCGCTGCAGTTCTCTCTATTCTCCCAACCAATCAGAGAATCGCTGCAGTTCTCTCTATTCTCCCAACCAATCAGAGAATCGCTGCAGTTCTCTCTATTCTCCCAACCAATCAGAGAATCGCTGCAGTTCTCTCTATTCTCCCAACCAATCAGAGAATCGCTGCAGTTCTCTCTATTCTCCCAACCAATCAGAGAATCGCTGCAGTTCTCTCTTTCCTCCTAACCAATCAGAGAATCGCTGCAGTTTTCTTATTCTACCAACCAATCAGAGAATCGCTGCAGTTCTTTCGATTCCCCCAACCAATCAGAGAATCGCTGCAGTTTTCTCATACCGTTTTGAATTTCCAGCTCTAACTAACAGTTCCCATCCTGCTCAGTGAGCCGCAGCCACTCCAGCAGGGCCATCTTGGTCCCGGTGCTAACCCGGTTCTTGGCGTCAGGCCTGCAGCTGAGCAATTGTGAAACCTGTACCGGAACCTCGGACCTATCCAGAGACCAGCTGGGTACCGTTTCCTCATCTGGAGTTTCTTCTCTGCTATTCTGAAAATTGGAGGGGATTGCGCTATTGGTGTGTTGCTCTATTACTGTCTCTCACACTTCCAGATCTCCGACTCTTCGTGACTTTCTGTCACTCTTCATGACGTTCTCTATTCATGACGTTCTGTCACTCTTTATGACTTTCTGTCACTCTTTATGACTTTCTGTCACTCTTTATGACGTTCTCTCTTCATGACGTTCTGTCACTCTTCATGACTTTCTGTCACTCTTTATGACTCTGTCACTCTTCATGACGTTCTGTCACTCTTTATGACTTTCTGTCACTCTTTATGACTTTCTGTCACTCTTCATGACTTTCTGTCACTCTTTATGACTCTGTCACTCTTCATGACGTTCTGTCACTCTTTATGACTTTCTGTCACTCTTTATGACTGTTTTTATGACTTTCTGTCACTCTTCATGACTTTCGGTCACTCTTCGTGACTTTCTGTCACTCTTCATGACTTTCTGTGACTCTTTATGACTTTCTGTCACTCTTCATGACGTTCTGTCACTATTCATGACGTTCTCTCTTCATGACGTTCTGTCACTCTTTATGAATTTCTGTCACTCTTTATGACTCTGTCACTCTTCATGACGTTCTGTCACTATTAATGACGGTCTGTCACTATTAATGATGGTCTGTCACTATTAATGACGGTCTGTCACTATTAATGACGTTCTGTCACTCTTCATGACGTTCTGTCACTCTTCATGACGGTCTGTCACTATTAATGACGGTCTGTCACTATTAATGACGTTCTGTCACTCTTCATGACGTTCTGTCACTCTTCATGACGGTCTGTCACTATTAATGACGGTCTGTCACTATTAATGACGTTCTGTCACTCTTCATGACGTTCTGTCACTCTTCATGACGTTCTGTCACTCTTCATGCCGTTCTGTCACTCTTCATGATGTTCTGTCACTCTTCATGACGTTCTGTCACTCTTTATGACGTTCTGTCACTCTTCATGACGTTCTGTCACTCTTCATGACGTCCTGTCACTCTTCAGCATGACCTTCACTAATTTACACTCTCGCTGTCTCAGCAGACAAGCCCTAGTCGCAGAAGTGCAGCACAGCTAACCTGACGATCGCCATCATCGGCTAGGCCGTCGCCTTCTTCAAGCAGCAAAGTGCCGCCGATCCGCCTGGCCAGCCGGCGGTCAATCCAAACCAGCCGGTCCACCTCGCGCGGCTCCGGCTTGGCGGCCGAGGTCAGGCTAGCCGAAGACTCCGACAGTCTGGCGTGGAAGTACAGCACCAGATGGTGCCTAGCAGGCCAGCCAATGTCCAGACTGGCCGGGAACACGGACTCCCAGGCCGTGAGCAGGCGAATTGGCGGCCCGGCTCCGCCAGCAGGCAGGGTCAGGCCGACCTCCTCTGCCAGCTCTCTGGCCGCTGCCTGTGCGGCGGTCTCGCCGAGGTCCAGATGACCGCCTGGCGGCACCCACACCTCCGGGAAGGCGGACATGCCGGCCGGGCGCCTGGTGAGCAGCAGGCGACCGTCGCCAGATTCCAGCAGTATAGCGGCTGCGGCCGCTACGCGAGTGAAACGACGGCGGGTGTCAGCAGCGTCGGGCTGCAAGGGGGAGCATTCAGCAGGGGTGGACTGTGGTGATCACTCCGCCAAGCATCTGATGAACACCTTTTGCTTAATTGTTAAACTCCCCGTGTCATACTTAAACAGCCCTCTCTCTCTCTCCATTTTTAAACTGCCCTAGAGAGCTTAAACACACGACACCAATAAACTACCTAAGAGGCTTAAATCCTCATTGTTAAACACCCTAGCCCAATAGGCTTAAACACACCACACTGCTAAACTACCCTAACTCAATAGGCTTAAACACAGCACACTGCTAAACTACCTAAGAGGCTTAAACACAGCACACTGCTAAACTAAGAGGCTTAAACATCCCTTGTTAACCCTCCCACTCACACTCCCCCTAGCCACCAGACCCCTGGTTGCAGCCGCACCTGAGCGGGAGGCTGCAAACCGACACCTTCGGCAATCTTGGCCACCGGGCAGTCGGCAGGCCGGTGCAGCTCTGTGTGATGCGTTGACGTCGCCGAACTGTCAAGCAGTCCAGCGTCGATAGATTCGCAAGTCCGAGCACGAAGCGGCGACAGGCAGACGCGATCCGGCAGCAGGTCGATGGTCACCTGAGCTGAGCGGCCGGGCCTTCGGGCTCCAGGCGGAGCGCCAAGCCGGCGCACGCAGCCCAGCAGTGATTCAGCAAAGCCCGGGTAGCGGTTCTCGGCCGGGCAGTACACGAACATGGGGACTCTGCGTAGGCGGAGCCACTGCAACCGGGTTTTAGCGGCAGGTCGGTGGGGTTAGAGTGCAGCGGATGGGTGTTTAAAGGGGTTAGGGCTGCAGCTGATGGGGTGTTTAAAGGGCTTAGGGGTGCAGCTGATGGGGTGTTTAAAGGGGTTAGGGCTGCAGCTGATGGGGTGTTTAAAGGGGTTAGGGCTGCACCCGATGGGGTGTTTAAAGGGGTTAGGGCTGCAGCTGATGGGGTGTTTAAAGGGCTTAGGGGTGCAGCTGATGGGGTGTTTAAAGGGGTTAGGGCTGCCGCTGATGGGGTGTTTAAAGGGGTTAGGGCTGCAGCTGATGGGGTGTTTAAAGGGGTTAGAGGTGCAGCTGATGGGGTGTTTAAAGGGGTTAGGGCTGCAGCTGATGGGGTGTTTAAAGGGGTTAGAGGTGCAGCTGATGGGGTGTTTAAAGGGGTTAGGGCTGCAGCTGATGGGGTGTTTAAAGGGGTTAGGGCTGCCGCTGATGGGGTGTTTAAAGGGGTTAGGACTGCAGCTGATGGGGTGTTGAGGCGTGTGGGTTCAACCAACGATATATAGAAAGAAAAAGGAATGTTTATTTTCGTAAAAATGTATTAAAATGTTGATTTCATACTTTTTCTGCAGATTTTAAATTTACGTTTTAAATTTTAAGCAAAAATAAAACAAACAAACATACAACACTACTCATAGTGGCAAACAGAAACGAAGACAAATCACTTGCTACAATTAATAAAGTCCATATCGATTTTTAATAGCCTTATTTCAGAGTCCTATACAACAGTGAATATATAGACTATATATATTTCTATAATAGCAGAATGTTGACAGAAAGAGTGTAAAACTGGATTTTAAAAAGAAACACAAAGACAAGCACGCAAAACTGCAATGTTTAACAGCAGGAAATTAATAAAAGGTCAACGCTGAAGTCACAATACGGAAAAATTAAGATCTAAAGGATAATAGACACAAAGATTGAGTGAAAATTTGCAAATATAATCCTTATAACAGTTGCATAAGTAGTTTAGTTAGGGCAAAATATAGCCAGCACGAGAAGCCCGTCAATCAATAGGTCGAGACGGTTCCTAATTCAGCTATTACATGGTCTTAGAGGACACGTTCACGTGTATTATTATAAATATGCTTATGTCTCTAACCATAATACAACTTTTTGTTCTTATCTGAATACTATTAGTGAGTTAATAGTTGCGATTAACTGACCTAAGATTGGGACACTCAACCTAGGATATTCAGACTCCATTCTAATGTTGTGATTCCCCTTGATAAAATTAGGATTCCCCGCACCAAGATTGGGATTCCCCGTTCTAATATGGGGATGCCCGTCCTAAGATTGGGATTCCCTGTCCTAACATTGGAATTCCCCGTCCTAATATTGGGATTCCCCGTTCTAATATTGGGATGCTCGTCCTAAGATTGTGATTCCCCGTTCCAATATTGGGATGCCTGTCCTAAGATTGGGATTCCCCATCCTAATATTGGGATTTCTCGTCCTAAGATTGGGATTCCCCATCCTAATATTGGGATTCCCCGTCCGAAGATTGGGATTCCCGTCCTAATATTGGGATTCCCCGTCCTAGATTGGGGTTCCCGGGTTCTGTGCGGTGAAAATAGGATTTTGGCTTAGAGCTAAAGCCTATCAGTGACTAAAAAGCTTAGTGAATCTTAAAAAAAACAAAAGCAACAAGTCGAGTAGGTCTATGGTCCAATAAAAACGTAGGAATAAGCCAGATAAGCACTACAATATAAATTATACCAAGTATACAAAGCAGCTCAATACAGGCTGGTCTTCTTCATAATCCGCAGAAATTCCGACTCGTTAATCTCGCCGTCGCCGTCCCTGTCGGCTTCGTCGATCATCTCCTGAAGCTCCTCGTCTGTGAGATTCTCGCCCAGCTCCTTGGCAACGCGTTTCAAATTTTTAAACGAAATCTTGCCAGTCTCGTCGTCGTCGAATAGGCGGAAGGCTTTGAGAATCTCCTCCTTCGAGTCTTTCTCCGTCATCTTGCTGGTCATCATACTTAGGAAGTCGTTAAAGTCGATGGTGCCTTCGTGGAGGAAGTCGGGTTTCGTTAATTAATACAATGTAGAAAATTTAATTGTGAGAGCTCATAGAAGAAGATAGAACAGATGGAACATCATCAGGTACTCGTCCAGCACATGGAAAATTGTATAAGAACACCTGGGGAACACATGAGAACACCTGGGGAACACATGAGAACACCTGGGGAACATGAGAACACCTGGGGAACACATGAGAACACCTGGGGAACACATGAGAACACCTGGGGAACACATGAGAACACCTGGGGAACACATGAGAACACCTGGGGAACACAAAAGAACACCTAGGGAACACATAAGAACAGCTGGGGAACACATAGAACACTGGGGGACACATAAGAACAGTGGGGAACACATATGAACTGCTGGGTAACACATAAGAACAGCTGGGGAACACATGAGAACACCTGGGGAACACAGTATTAATTGACAGGCTGTCTACCAAACGATTAAAAAAAGTAGCACATGTCTGCAACTAGACTGAGGCCTACAGTCAACCTGCCCACCCCACTGCAGAATGAATCTCCTAATAAAAGCTCGAAGAAGCCCTCACCTGTGCCTTCCTTGTCGTACTCGGCAATCAGCTTCTTAATCTCTTCTTTCTTGGGCTCGAAGCCGAGCGCCCGCATGGCCACCTTCAGTTCCTTGATGTCGATGGTGCCGGAGCCGTCGTTATTAAATAGGTCAAATGCTTCGCGAATCTCCTGCTTCTGCTCCTCGGACAGCTCCAGCTTGATGCCGGCCGTCTTCTTCTTCTGGCCGCCGCCAGGGCTTGGCTTCTTGAAGGTCGACATGCATGAGACAGCAAAGAGTACAGACAGCAATGAGCACAGTCACAGACTGCAATGAGTACAGACTGCAATGAGCACAGACTGCAATGAGCACAGACTGCAATGAGACAGCAATGAGTACAGACTGCAACGAGCACAGACTGCAATGAGCACAGACTGCAATGAGCACAGACTGCAATGAGCACAGACTGCAATGAGCACAGACTGCAATGAGACAGCAATGAGTACAGACTGCAATGAGCACAGACTGCAATGAGCACAGACTGCAATGAGACAGCAATGAGTACAGACTTCAATGAGCACAGACTGCAATGAGCACAGACTGCAATGAGACAGCAATGAGTACAGACTGCAATGAGCACAGTCACAGACTGCAATGAGCACAGTCACAGACTGCAATGAGTACAGACTGCAATGAGCACAGACTGCAATGAGCACAGACTGCAATGAGCACAGACTGCAATGAGACAGCAATGAGCACAGACTGCAATGAGCACAGACTGCAATGAGACAGCAATGAGTTCAGACTGCAATGAGAACAGACTGCAATGAGACAGCAATGAGACAGCAATGAGCACAGACTGCAATGAGACAGCAATGAGCACAGACTGCAATGAGTACAGACTGCAATGAGTACAGACTTCAATGAGTACAGACTGCAATGAGCACAGACTGCAATGAGTACAGACTGCAATGAGCACAGACTGCGATGAGTACAGACTGCAATGAGTACAGACTGCAATGAGTACAGACTGCAATGAGTACAGACTGCAATGAGCACAGTCACAGACTGCAATGAGCACAGACTGCAATGAGCACAGTCACAAACTGCAATGAGCACAGACTGCAATGAGCACAGACTGCAATGAGTACAGACTGCACTGAGCACAGATTGCAATGAGCACAGACTGCAATGAGTACAGACTGCACTGAGCACAGATTGCAATGAGACAACAATGAGTACAGTACTCAATTAGTACAGACTGTAATGAGTAGACTGTAATGAGTACAGACTGTAATGACAATGAGTATAGCCTATAATGAGACAGCAATGAGTAGACTATATAGAGTAGACTATAATAAAATAGCATAGGTAAAAGACAGCTCTTAGCTGTATCATATTGTTTAATAGTTTATATTGTCTAGATTGTTTAATAGTTTTAATGACCTATGATAAACTTTATTTGACTTAGCTATAAGGGGTTTTACGTATCTACTATCTAGATGCAGCAAGGAGGCATTGCTATCCATTTTGCTAACCCCTAAACCTATGATAAAATTAGAAAGAAATAGTATGTTTAGTATAATTTTTAATCTTTTATATGATTTTCATATTATCTTATATTAGTATATTATTAATATTTTAGACCAAAACTAGCAAAAAAAAACATTAAAAACTATTTCTTATTTTTTAAAGTAACTTTTTAAAAATACTAATAAATTTAAATCTTACATACTAAACTGAGTTGTTAGTGTGTGTCACAATTGATTTTAGAAAAATTATGGTTCTATTGTCTAAAGTATATATTTGTGATAAATTGAAACAAATATGATTGAATTAGAAAAATTAAAAAATTGTAATATTTCTAGACTAACATATATGTCTAATACTTTAGAACTAGACTTTTTGAATTTTAAAAAGAATAAGTATATAGCAACAAAGATGTATAAAATATAGAGAAATCTATTAGCTTATGGTTGTATCATGTAGGTAGAAGATATAAAATGGCATGTTATAAGGTTGACTAGATAGCCATTGCTATTATAGTAGATCAAATGTCCACAAAAGAGGTTACATTTTAATGTTTATATAAAATTGAAGTAGGGTACGTTGTTTAAGGAAAGTTAGGAGAATGAAAGCAAAAACAAGCATTTGCATATTGTCTTTCTTTATATAAATAATATTAATATTAATATTATTTTATATGACATATTTTGCTTTTGCCAAACAATTGGCATCTTCAGGCAATTATCTAGATGCAGAAAGATGATGAATTTTTAAGTCTATTAAGCCAATATGATGCAACCATGGGTAGCAAAGTTAGATAGCCCTGAATGAGAGAGAAGCAAATGCATAGGTCTGAACATGAATTGATATTACTAAAGAAAGAAAACATGTGAGTGTTTGTTTTTGCTTAATGTAAAATAGTATTAATCCTTTTTTTAAAAAACTAACACAATTCAATTTATATTTTTGGGCATTGCATTTGAAATAAGAATAATATACAGATGTCATGGCATATTGACTTTTGGCAATCTTTTAGTTTTGCATGTTTTATTATTTTAAAGCATTTTTAATTATTTTCAGCAAAGCAGGTACTCGCATTATCACCGACCAGTGGCAAGCATACAACCAACTGCCCAATCATTTGACGGTGAACCACTGGCTGCACTTTGTGGACCCTAACCACCCAGAAGTCCACACGAACACAGTGGAGGGCACATGGGCCCACGCTAAGGCCCATTTCAGGGCCATGCATGGCACATCCAAGGCCCTGTTTGACACCCACTTGGACGAATTTCTCTGGCATCGCTGCCACCCACGCAACACCTTTGGGAACATCCTTTTCTGGGTGGCGCACTATTATGCCGTCTGAGGCATAAAACATAAAACAAAACTGTCGTTAACTGTCGTTTTAAAAACAGTTTGAATTAAACGTGCGAAACTAGAAGATTGCCTGACTTTCAAATTGGCATCAAACTTTTTGTGCTAAATGTCAAATTTTTCCTCAGCTTTCGCTGGTTTCTAAGATTTTATACTCTGTATCATGAGCAATCATAAAACATGAAATGTTGCTTTTATTGGTTGTGGTTGATGCTATTGGGAATGGTATGCAGATTTTGGATTCTGCTATTTCTAAATTCTGACAAAAAAAACAGACTGGATGGGCATGGCTAGCTACCAAGAATGGGTTCTTCAAATAGCAAGGGGGTACTTTTAGTTTTTTAATGTGATTTGGTTCTAAAAAGTACAAAATCATTTTAATAAACAAGACTGGAGGAATTACAACTACTGGCCAAATAATAATCTAGGCCATTGTCGGCAACCGGCGTTTCGTAGAAAAAAAATTCGATGAAACATCGATGAAGCTAATATTAACATTAACAAATCCTAAGCTTAATACATTCTTGTATTACCATAATTTTACGAGATATATGTGTGAATCCTGAGTTTTGACCTGTTTTGAACACTAAAATTTAAAGCTAAAAATGCTGCTTGCACTTGCTCTGATTTAAATCATTTACTTTTATTAAAACTGGTTACAAGTAGCGTTGTAAATTCCACCACGGCCACAATCCTTTATAATCACTTAGTTAGTACATATCATTTACATGTTTTACCAAGGATTAGGTACATAAATTCTTTGCTGACTGTGTAACAATTCATTTTGTCAATATGTATAACCGAGATGATAAAGATAGATTTATAAAGCCGATGAGTCGAGTCGCCATACATTTAAATTTATTATTATTTTTAAGTCACATGTAAAGTATATAGGATAGGACATGTTCGTTCGATATACAAAATTAACATAGAATCCTAATTTTCTAAACAAAAGCTCTAAATATCAATAGGAATTGCTATAATAAAGGCAAAACATGTGAAGACGAACATTGGTTCTGCCTCCTAATCAAAAGCATGCAATAATTCTTTTTTTGTGCTGTAAAAAGAATAACTTGTACATTGTGTCTCCGTAATGTTTTTTTCAAAAAATATCTGCCTTCTTAAAATTTACCATGAAACGTAGTTTCCCGTCCGACTTACATGTAAGTAATCCTTGGTATTAGGGTGCAACACGATCGATCCGACCTAGAAACTTACTTGATCCTTATCAAATCGTTTATTAGAACAAGTGGCGGATCCTAGGGGGGGGGGCGGCGGGGCGTGTGAATAAAATAGAGTTATCGACACGGGACCCTGGGGATAAGCACTTCCTTTAGTCAACTTAGAAAAACTGCACGATGGATAAATTTAAGAGCCAGAGATGTGATCACGTTATAAATAATACATTATACAGATGATTTATCTACTACTCTACTGAAAGTGGGAGCGTAAGTGCTTTTTTCTAAATCCCGCGCTAGCACATGGGCCCTAAACTTACTAGCCTACTAACAGTGGGCAATGGGCATTTTTATCCTTTTTAGGATAGAATCTATGCTAGATATAATGTTTGGTCATACTAGTAGTCATAATAACATATAGGCGCAGCTTTTTGGGTCATAAATCATCGCTTTCGAAGCTGGTCTGACAGCCACCTGCGCCTCACTCAGTGTTGAGGCGGGCGCCAGATGGTCTGAGGGGATGCGAATGATAGCTCTTTTCCCATCATTTTGACAGGTCATCAAGATTTATGAGAGCAGGGCCTATTGTTCGTGTTCACTCAAGCGTGTGACAGCTTTTGACAGCTATGCGTTTTACCCCTAAAAGTACTTTGGGATTAGCAATTAGCGATTTCTCTTCATTATCTTCAGTTTCTATTTAATAAAAGCTTTCTAATGTATATTTTTTCATTAATTTTTGTCAATTCTACGCGAAAAGTCATAAATCATTTTGTTGCGATTTTGATTGATTTATGGCCGCACCTGTCATGTTTTTACGACCCCGAGGGAACTGATAGGATCTCCCGGTCACTGGGTAGCAACAAGCTTAGCCAATCAGAAAATTCGGCACTCATTTTAACAAATCGGCTCAGCCAATCAGAATCGACGTGTTCCATTATAACAAACTGCGGTCCAGTTGGCGGCTATTTAAACCGGTGTTTTTGGCCCGCTCGGACTACAACCTTCTTCCTTTCCGGGGTGCTACCCCTGCAAACCTTCTTGCGACCGGGTGCCACCCTTGGCTCCACCGGCCATGCAGAAATTGACCGTCGTTTCTTGATCCCCGGATTGCGATCCCATCATCATCAAGGACGAATCCCCCGGTCATCAGCAGTGAACGTCAAAGTGAAGAGCATCACCTGCTAGCTATCAGCGAAGATTGTGACATCAGCATCATCCCGGGCCTACAGCTGCGAAGCACTAAGCTAGGCAGAAGTCATTCAATAATACTGCTAGTAGTCTAAGACTCCAATTCAATCTGAAGTGTGAAGTGATCTAAGGAGAAGGTTAAATCTAACAGTTATTTTCATCGGTTTTATTTCTTTGTTCGCCGATGGCTCAGATCAATAGCTAAGCTAGTAGGCGCCGGTCATAGTGGACCAATGGCAAGGCAGTTCTCAGTCGATCAGTCTATCAAATCAGTTAGCGAAATTGCCAATAGTGCAGAATCGGCTCCAGAGGTGTACTCTGTGCACTCTAGGTTAGCCAAGCGGCTCGGGTGATGAATCATGCGCGGTCTCTGATGTTCGAGTTAGCCTATCATCAGCGCTAGGAGAGGCTGGTTGGCGCGTTGAAGGCCAAAAGTACATATCTTCGTATTTAGCTATGTAATAGTACATGTAGCTACCCCATAGTCTCGCCACTGCAAGAATCTCCTGCACAAGTCCCCTCTGTACCTGCATGGCCAATGCGATCAAGTCCCAGCAGTGTCCCTTATCATCGGCTATGACTTCGAGATTGACAGCAAAAAGACACTGGTTGGCATGTAAGTGCAAAGCCCCTTCTAGTCGGAAGCCCGATTTCGAGAGTCCCGGTGTGGTGAGCCAGGACGT
The DNA here is from genome assembly GCA_002269645.1 of Macrostomum lignano. Lineage (NCBI taxonomy): Eukaryota > Metazoa > Platyhelminthes > Macrostomidae > Macrostomum > Macrostomum lignano. Next base: position 110,815 of record NIVC01001646.1, on the reverse strand, counting down.
ACGGGCTGGTGGCAGCGAGTTAGCTAATCTGCGGATTAACTAATTTCTACCTTCAAAATTCTCCCTGCTTGTCTCTCGCTATCCCTCTCTTAGCTATAGGACCTAGACTGCTCGCCACACGATCAAGCTACCATGGGGCTGACCATCTGACAGGAGTGGGGGGCCAGGTCTCTAATTGATTTATTTCTGAGACCTGAGGCCCGAAGGCTTCCCCACAAGGGGGCCGAAAGGTCGAAACCCATCATTATACCATACTTATAGTAGAAATATTAGCGTAACAATATTATCATTAAGTTGACCCGTCAAGTTACGACACAACACACTTAACTCCTGGTATGTTGAAATTAAAACGATAATACAATTCCCTTTCCACAAATTTTTGACAATTTGTCCTTTTATTGTAACAAAAAAATAAACTTTTTATCTCGCTGTGTACATGTACATGTATGACGAAGGTTTAACTTGTACAGTTAAGCAAAAGCACTTCTATCTTTTTACATGTAGTTGAAACCAAATGAAGCTTATAGCAGCTAGTTATGAGCTTGATTGTCGTTGTACTTTAATTCCCTTCGTTGCCTTCCCCATCAACTATAGACAACGCAGAAAGTGCTTGTATTAATCTCAGGGCTTTTTACCCAGCATACAGCTAGTGTTGTCTATGGTTGATAGGGAAGGCAACGAAGGAAAAAAATATTACGACAATCAATCTTATAAATAAAAAACTGCTACGAGCTACAAGCTTTATTGTTGTATCTTTATTGTATCGAAAGAGCATTTGCACAGTGAAATAAACCGTTTATTTGCACCGATGCAAATAAATGAAATTTACACTGAGACCATAGACGTTCGCCCGGGGCAAGTGGGGGATACATTAGGCGTAAAGGCGGTAGGCGGTGGTTCTTAATTATTACCCAGTTAGGCCCGGTCATAGACAAAGAAAAGCATTTATTTGATGCGAAAGAAATTTATTTGGCCGGGCCAAAAAATTATTTATTGGCCCGAGTACTTTAGAATTTCTGTTGCTTGACACGAACTGAGTAATAAATACATCATTACCCACAGCTTGTTTGACTTATCTATGGGCGTAAGCGATAAATAAATAAAACAAGTGGGGAAAAACATATACTTAGGTATTACTGATTTAATGACAAGTAAGATAGTTCGCAAGATAGTGTTCAAAGATTGCAACCAGGTTTTTTTCGATGGAACACATTCTGGAAGAAAGAATGTTCTAGAATGAGTTCACGTGGGTGGGAACTCAACTTAATTTGGAATTATATGTTTATCATTAGGGCAAAATCAGAAATTTCTAGAATTATTGCAATGTGTGCTACTAATACAATTGGAGTGGAAAAAATAATGTAAAAACAAAACATTGCCCTAAATACTCGTAAATACAATTGCAATTTTGCTTTTTTGCTGGTCAATTTTGATAAAAGTATCCTCGATTTGTACGAGTATATTATCGTGCCGTGCTGTTTGATAGTTCGATGACGGTTTAAACGGTCGATCAACCTTTTTTAGCATTTAGGACGAATAAATCTGCAGAGTAGGAGCAATTTATATTGCGCCTTTAAATTTCGACTCGAAGCGTTTAGCGTAGCAAAAAGAAAGGAAGAATTTGCTGGGATGAATTAATTGTTCCTGGAATTAATGTTTTTAACCGGAGTTCATGTGCGTGTAAAGGTCATTTTTAAAGAAAACTAGCGTATAAACATTGCAACAATGCAATGTAATTCGATATAGTTTTTCCCCGATTTGCCACGAGAAAATATGCATGTATACGATATGAGCCTAAGATAAAGTTGCATGTCAAGGGCATTCGTTAATAGGCCGACTATATTTTACAGAGGAGCAGGCCTTGCAGGCCTGGCGTCACGTGACGTTGAGCTGTTATTGTCTTATCTTAGCCTGCGTCAATTTATAATGGCCATGTGTCTACACAATGCTAGATGCGATCTTTTAGATATGATGCATGAAAGAAAATATTAGGTCATTTGAATGATGTTGCAGAAATAAATTGTCATTTCTTTCAAATTGAGACCGGAACGAGCTATTTTTGAGCTATGCATATGCATACAGTATAGTTTATTAAATTTCTATATCTTAATAATGATTATTTTACAATACAAACAAAAGAATGCTTAGCCATCTTTAGCTTGTTACTATTAGTAACTAAACTGGTGGCATTAGCACTGCATGCCAAAATTAACAGGATTGTATTTTGGAAGCTGCTGCATTCCGAGGCCCGCTACGCGCCGGACCGATCGATAAACTCTGCCCCTGCCCCACACGTACCCACCTCCCCCAACCCGCCCTCACACCCATTCCAGGGGTACACAGATTTTTAAGCGTACATTTAAAAGCCGTCAACGAAACTAATTAGAGACTAACGCGTGAACGGGCGGCCGGCCCTTTATTCTAAGTTTAGTCTATAAAAAATATCCGTCTGTCTGTGCCCGGCGCAGTGAGGACAAGGCAAGGAGATTTAAGTAACGCAATTAGCAGGCCCTAACTGGTTAAAAGCCTAACTTAATAAATAGTGCATAAAATAATCTTATGACAGTCTAAATAATGTAACCAGACCGAGAGCCTTTCTTGTCTCCAGCAGCTAAAACAAACACTGTATATACACTACACTACCCAACTGTCCAAGTGTGCTTAAATAAACATACCGAAGTTATTATCAAATACTGTCTGGACGCGCGCAATAATTATGGTTATTAAAATACAGCTCGTAATTAGCTACATCAACAAATAAGCTAACATAAATAAATAATAACAACTCAAGCAAAAGCTTACATTTTTATATCGAAAGACGGTACATTCAATTCTTATTGAATATATATTTCTCTGCGAATTATATTTTAACTTTAATTTAACACTCAGGGAAAAATATTATTAAATATTGTTTGATTGAGCAGAGACAGACCACGTTGGTCAGGATTCGGGAATCTCAATGAATCTCAAGGCAAATTTTGCTGAGTTGCTCGCAATATTGATGTAAAAGAGACAGTCAATAGGTCTGGGAGACTAATAACTATTAACTTGAAAGAGGTGAACGAAAGCATTTTTTCATCTGTTTTTTGGGGTTTAAGTGCAAAACTATTAGCCAGGAAGTTAAAATTCAATAGAATTGTTGCACATCTATCCTCCATCACATCTATCCTTAAGGGACAAGAATAACAGTGAATAGCATCATATTCGATCAACAATTCAGGTCAATAATCATGCAATAATGACGCGGAAAAAGTCATGAAAAAACAAAAATCCTTGACATAATTTCTACAGAAATACTTCAAATTTACTATGCATTGCTGACAAAAATCTACACCGCTATGCAGAATGACTCAGAGGCCAGAGCGCAGTAGTCCGGGGTAGGAGATGCCCCTCTCGACATCACCTACTTGGCGCCCTCCTGACATCACCTACTTGGCGCCCTCTTGACATCACCTACTTGGCGCCCTCCTGACATCACCTACTTGGCGCCCTCTTGACATCACCTACTTGGCGCCCTCTTGACATTACCTACTTGGCGCCCTCCTGACATCACCTACTTGGCGCCCTCTTGACATCACCTACTTGGCGCCCTCTTGATATTACCTACTTGGCGCCCTCCTGACATCACCTACTTGGCGCCCTCTTGACATCACCTACTTGGCGCCCTCCTGACATCACCTACTTGGCGCCGTCCTGACATCACCTACTTGGCGCCCTCCTGACATCACCTACTTGGCGCCTCTCTGACGTCACCTACTTGGCGCCCTCCTGACATTACCTACTTGGCGCCCTCCTGACATTACCTACTTGGCGCCTCTCTGACATCACCTACTTGGTACCCTCTTGACATTTATCTACTTGGCGCCCTCCTGACATCAACTACTTGACGCCCTCCTGACATCAACTACTTGGCGCCCTCCTGACATCACCTACTTGACGCCCTCCTGACATCACCTACTTGGCGCCCTAAGAAGCCATTTCAACTGATGCAACATGTGTAGTAAAGCACAGACAAGTAACAGGAAAGAACGGCTGGATTCTACTATTTTAGCTATAGTGTTACTAAAAAGAAAGTCTACAAAATCGCATATTTTAATTCTATAATATAGTCTTCGAAATCTTTTAGTTCGGCTTTTTTTCCACGGATTTTCCGCTGCCAACGCTAAAACAATTCAACCAGTCTAAGAGACAAAAACGCTAATCTAAGAGTAAAAAGCTGATAATCACAGCAGAAAGCATTGGTGCTGATTGTTAATGAGTGGGACGAATCAGTAAACAACTACTAGTATTGCTTTTGTCAGCCTAACTGAGAATAAAGCCACCCAAAATGAGAATCCCGCCTACGCCGACTGCGAAGGGCCCGGCCGCGTGCAGCCCCAGTCTATGGGCCATAGACAATAAAGGACAAGCAAAGGGATAAAAAGCCATCCAATGTGAGAATCGATTGGTCTATGCGTCGTATTCTTTTATTTTTATACCTTCTGAGCTTCTGAGCCATATGACTAGCCAATCCTAGCTTATCCTTTATAGTCTATGGCTCATAGACTAGGCTGGACGCAGCTAGGCCCTTCGTATTCAGCTTAGGCAGGATTCTCACATTGGATGGCTTTTCATCACTTTGCTTATCCTTAATAGTCTATGGCCCATAGACCAAGGCCGCACGCAGCCAGGCCCCTCGCAGTCAGCGTAGGCAGGATTCTCACTTTGGATGGCTCCACTCTCAGTTAGGCTGACAAAACCAATACTTTAATTGAGACTAAGCTACACCGGATGATGAGTGCATGGATAATATGCATATGCGAATGGACCCATCCGCATAGTAACGCATGTGTTAGACCATAGATATGGTCCCTTCAAAACGAATGATGGGAATTCGCGATGGGGATCTGAGATCCGGGATGGCTGGGACCTGGGATAAAAGGGCTTCGAGATTGTAAAGATCTGGAGGCATGGGATTTGGGATTATGGGATCTGTGATTATGGGATCTGGGATTATGGGATCCGGGATTATGGGATTTGGGATTTTGGATTCGGGATTATGGGATCTGGGATTATGGGATCTGGGATTATGGGATCTGGGATTATGGAATCTGGGATTATGGGATCTGGGATTATGGGTTCTGGGATTATGGGATCCGGGATTATGGGATCCGGGATTATGGGATCTGGGATTATGGGATCTGGGATTATGGGATCTGGGATTATGGGATCTGGGATTATGGGATCTGGGATTATGGGATCTGGGATTTTGGCATCTGGGATCAGGTGATCCGAGATCTGGGACCATGGGATCTGGGATTATGGGATCTGGGCCATCATGGGATCTGGGATCATGGGATTTGGGATTTGGGATCACTAAAAATTACGAGCGCAGAATCTAGGATCTCGAGAGATCAATAGTATACCCGATCGGCAAAGTGGTCCCAGACAGAGAACTCTGAGAAGTCGGTGACGCCCGAATAGTTGGGCTTGTAGTCGCTGGTGTAGGCATTGGCCGGCCTGCTGGACTTGGACGAAGCAGATTTCTTGGCCACCGACACCTTGTAGTTCGCGCCCAAGTTGCTGTCCCAGAAGGCTTGGCCTTCGGCCTCGAAGCAGACGCAGAATTCGAAGCCGCGCTCCAAGTCGGCGGGGCAGGGGAAGCTGAACACGAATGAGTCCTGCGGGGAATGGCGATAGGGATGGCTGGAGGAATGAATGTAGCGCGTACTTTTCCTGATATTTGGCTGAGCTACCGGCCTCGGATTCAATTCTATTAAATTCACTTTTTCAGATCCCTGTCTCAGATCCCTGTCTCAGATCCCACTCTCAGGATCCTAATCTCAGATCCCAATCTCAGATCCCAGTCTCAGACACCAGTCTCAGATCCCCATCTTGGGTCTCAGTCTCAGATCCAAGTCTCAGACACCAGTCTCAGATCCCGATCTTGGGTCTCAGTCTCAGATCCAAGTCTCAGATCCCGATCTCCGGTCCCAGTCTCAGATCCCGATTTCGGGTCCCAGTCTCAGATCCCAGTCTAAGATCCCAGTCTCAGATCCCAGTCTCAGATCCCAGTCTTCAGATCCCAGTCTCAGATCCCAGTCTTCAGATCCCAGTCTTCAGATCCCAGTCTCAGATCCCAGTCTTCAGATCCCAGTCTTCAGATCCCAGTCTCAGATACCAGTCTCAGATCACGATCTCGGGTCTCAGTCTCAGATCCCAGTCTTCAGATCCCAGTCTCAGATCCCAGTCTTCAGATCCCAGTCTCAGATCCCAGTCTCAGATCCCTGTCTTCAGGTCTCAGATCCCTGTCTTCAGGTCTCAATCTCAGATCCCAGTCTTAGATCCCAGTCTCAGATACCAGTCTCAGATCACGATCTCGGGTCTCAGTCTCAGATCCCAGTCTTCAGATCCCAGTCTCAGATCCCAGTCTTCAGATCCCAGTCTCAGATCCCAGTCTCAGATCCCAGTCTCAGATCCCAGTCTCAGATCCCTGTCTTCAGGTCTCAGATCCCTGTCTTCAGGTCTCAATCTCAGATCCCAGTCTTAGATCCCAGTCTCAGATACCAGTCTCAGATCCCAGTCTAAGATACCAGTCTCAGATCTCAGTCTCAGATCTCAATCTCAGATCCCAGTCTCAGATCCCAGTCTCAGATCCCAGTCTTCAGATCCCAGTCCCAGATCCGGAAAAATGAGACACACCTGACGAGAGTCCTGCGAGCTGGCGTAAGTCGCATCAAAGTCGCGATAGCTCGCCCATTGATCGAAGCTCACCCGAACAAAGACTCTCTTTTTGAAGCTGATATTCTTCACCGAGACCGAGCCTTTAGCTGTCAGCCCGTCAAAATATAAATTGCTAAGCGATACGCAATTCTTTTCCACATTCTCTCTGAACAGAATGTACTTTGACGAGGGTTGGGCAAACTGGCAGCGGAACTGGCCGGATTTGTCCGAACTGTATTCAATGTCATCGGCCGCGTCCGGGTCGGCTGGAAGTGGCCCTGATTTGGGGAAGATCGGGGCCGGGAGTTTTTTAGCTTCGGCATACACCCCCATATATCCCATTGAACAACCTGAGGGAGGGAAACAGCCCAGTGAATAACCCTGAGGGAAGCAGCCCAGTGAATAACCCTGAGGAAAACTGGCCAGTGAACAACCTGAGGGAAGGAAGCAGCCCAGTGAGCAACCTGAGGGAGGGGAACAGCCCAGTGAGCAACCTGAGGGAGGGGAACAGCCCAGTGAACAACCTGAGGGAGGGGGAAACAGCCTAGTGAACAACCTGAGGGAGGGGGAAACAGCCCAGTGAACAACCTGAGGGAGGTAAACAGCCCAGTGAACAGCCTGAGGGAGGTAAACAGCCCAGTGAACAGCCTGAGGGAGGTAAACAGGCCAGTGAACAACCTGAGGGAGGGAAACAGCCCAGTGAGCAACCTGAGGGAGGTAAACAGGCCAGTGAACAGCCTGAGGGAGGTAAACAGGCCAGTGAACAACCTGAGGGAGGGAAACAGGCCAGTGAACAACCTGAGGGAGGGAAACAGCCCAGTGAACAACCTGAGGGAGGGGGAAACAGCCTAGTGAACAACCTGAGGGAGGGGGAAACAGCCCAGTGAACAACCTGAGGGAGGTAAACAGCCCAGTGAACAGCCTGAGGGAAACAGCCCAGTGAACAACCTGAGGGAGGTAAACAGCCCAGTGAACAGCCTGAGGGAAACAGCCCAGTGAACAACCTGAGGGAGGTAAACAGCCCAGTGAACAGCCTGAGGGAGGTAAACAGCCCAGTGAACAGCCTGAGGGAGGTAAACAGGCCAGTGAACAACCTGAGGGAGGGAAACAGCCCAGTGAGCAACCTGAGGGAGGTAAACAGGCCAGTGAACAGCCTGAGGGAGGTAAACAGGCCAGTGAACAACCTGAGGGAGGGAAACAGGCCAGTGAACAACCTGAGGGAGGGAAACAGCCCAGTGAACAACCTGAGGGAGGGGGAAACAGCCTAGTGAACAACCTGAGGGAGGGGGAAACAGCCCAGTGAACAACCTGAGGGAGGTAAACAGCCCAGTGAACAGCCTGAGGGAAACAGCCCAGTGAACAACCTGAGGGAGGTAAACAGCCCAGTGAACAGCCTGAGAGAAACAGCCCAGTGAACAACCTGAGGGAGGTAAACAGCCCAGTGAACAGCCTGAGGGAAACAGCCCAGTGAGCAACCTGAGGGAGGTAAACAGGCCAGTGAACAGCCTGAGGGAGGTAAACAGGCCAGTGAACAACCTGAGGGAGGTAAACAGCCCAGTGAACAGCCTGAGGGAGGTAAACAGGCCAGTGAACAACCTGAGGGAGGGAAACAGGCCAGTGAACAACCTGAGGGAGGGAAACAGGCCAGTGAACAACCTGAGGGAGGGAAACAGGCCAGTGAACAACCTGAGGGAGGGAAACAGGCCAGTGAACAACCTGAGGGAGGGAAACAGGCCAGTGAACAGCCTGAGGGAGGGAAACAGGCCAGTGAACAGCCTGAGGGAGGTAAACAGGCCAGTGAACAACCTGAGGGAGGGGAACAGCCCAGTGAACAGCCTGAGGGAAACAGGCCAGTGAACAGCCTGAGGGAAACAGGCCAGTGAACAGCCTGAGGGAGGGAAACAGGCCAGTGAACAGCCTGAGGGAGGTAAACAGGCCAGTGAACAACCTGAGGGAGGGGAACAGCCCAGTGAACAGCCTGAGGGAAACAGGCCAGTGAACAGCCTGAGGGAAACAGGCCAGTGAACAGCCTGAGGGAAACAGGCCAGTGAACAGCCTGAGGGAAACAGGCCAGTGAACAGCCTGAGGGAAACAGGCCAGTGAACAGCCTGAGGGAAACAGGCCAGTGAACAGCCTGAGGGAGGTAAACAGCCCAGTGAACAGCCTGAGGGAGGTAAACAGGCCAGTGAACAGCCTGAGGGAAACAGGCCAGTGAACAGCCTGAGGGAAACAGGCCAGTGAACAGCCTGAGGGAAACAGGCCAGTGAACAGCCTGAGGGAAACAGGCCAGTGAACAGCCTGAGGGAAACAGGCCAGTGAACAGCCTGAGGGAGGTAAACAGGCCAGTGAACAGCCTGAGGGAAACAGCCCAGTGAACAGCCTGAGGGAGGTAAACAGCCCAGTGAACAGCCTGAGGGAGGTAAACAGGCCAGTGAACAGCCTGAGGGAAACAGCCCAGTGAACAGCCTGAGGGAGGTAAACAGCCCAGTGAACAGCCTGAGGGAAACAGCCCAGTGAACAGCCTGAGGGAAACAGCCCAGTGAACAGCCTGAGGGAGGTAAACAGGCCAGTGAACAGCCTGAGGGAAACAGCCTGTACAAAGTCGGCATTTCAGCACTCACTGATGGACAGAAACTTTGGCGGGGCCCAGCTGGGCTCGCTGAACACGCGGACCTGCTGCAGCGGTTTGCCAGCATCGTCGGCAAAGATGACTCGCTTTTTCATCGACTTGCCAATAGAGTCGGAGACAGCCTTGTGAAGCGGCGGCCCCCCCGCCACCGTCAGGACGTCGGCGGCGGTGGCTTCGGCGGCGGTGGCTTCGGCGGTGGTGGCTTCGGCGGCGGCCGCTGGCGCTGGTTGCGGTTCAGCCTCAACCTCGCCGTTGCCTCTACCTTCGCCGTCGCCCTCGCCGTCGCGCTCACCGTGGCCATTCAGCAGGTCCAGCAGGCAGTCGAAACTGTGCCGGAACATCAAAGGCGGCGCCAGTCCTGTCGATTGGTTCTCGCAATCGACTTTGAAAACTGCGACATAGTTGGGCGACTCCATGGAATAATCTAGAGGCGACTTCAAACTTGATGACAAAGGAGAGTCTTTGTAGTTGAATTGTGCAGCAGAATTGCTGCTAGGCAGATCGGGATCTGAGTAGCTCCTGGCAATGGAACCTGTTAAGGATAAAGTACATGTAAAGCCTTAAAGGAATTCAAAAGAACCATATGTACTTTAGATAATATAGATCATTGGCAAAAACTTACTATAAAAATGCTTATATGGAATTTTTCTAGGCATATTTTTTTAAACTTTCATTTCAATTAAAGTCTTCTAAAGTAAGTAAGTTTGGCTTGATGCCAAATCTGACATTATTATTATTTTAAATAAATTTAATATGGACCCTTAAATATAGGTTCTTACTTTATAAAAAATTGCTGAATATCAAATCATTAAAAATTATTAAATAGACAGCTATATTTGTTTGAATGCTTTGCAATAACTTTTTCAAAACTATATAAAAGCTATATGTAAAATAGTATCATTTATTATATAATAAGTACATCAAGTATATTTTTATTTTGTGCCTTGAAAAAACAGACTTAGCCTAATACTAGTAGCATTCTAATTTCTATATATAACTATATAACTATATAACTGTAAGATAGCATTTTCATTTTATAGGTATAGATTACATAAAATGATGTCCTATATTGTTATATTACAAATACTTGATACTTCAATTCATACATACACATATAGGGTACAGCTAAAAGGTACAGCTAAGAATAGACAACAATATATAGTATAGGTTCATTTTGTTATTCCTAGACTCACCCAGTTTTTTCTGTAGCTGTTGCTGCTGCTTCTGCTGCTTCTGACAGTTAAAATAGCTTTGGCTTTTTGTTTTACATTGCTGCTGATGTGGAAGCTGACGGAAACAGTTCAAGGCTGGAGCAGCTTGCGTGTCAACTGCTGACATGGTCGTCTGCGACGGCAAGTCTGCGGCTAAAGCAGGCGTGTACCTGCCTAGGGCTACTCTAGAGAAAGCAAAGTAGTGCGCAAATGCCGCTAATCCCGGTTGTCGTATTCGGCCAATTGGCGTAGTAGAACTGTATGGTCGTCTGTTTCCTTTGCTCTGCTGCTGCGACTGCTGCTGCTTGGTTGATCTCCTCTGCTTGGAGACGTGTAACAGTAGAGTGGTCATTTCTTTATTGTTTTAGCCTAACGCTGGCCATGTGAATTATCGTAAGCCGTCTAGTAGTAGCTTACTATCGCTTAGTCTAAAAGGAGAGCTAGCTAGCTACCTAACTAGTCGACTTGCAAGAATGAATGCGGGAACGAATGGAGGGCAGTTTTATAAACTGTGCAGTTTAGCTGTGCAGTTGTTGTCCAATCCGAGTGCGGCCTTCCCTCTAGTCTAGAAAAACCCTTGCCGTTCAGCCGGCAACCCCTCCCCCTCATTTTGGGCCGTCCTTGCCAATTTTTCAGCCCGGTATGTACGCTGCGTCTATTTTTAGCCCGCGTGGACCTGGGACTAGCGGGGGGAACAGTGTACATACGCGGCCATAGCGTACACTAACTAGCATACGAGTACAAAGGTATATCAAAACAGGCTAAAAGCGGTTATGGGAACTGTCACAAGCCTTTATACCATCTCCGTTCTGCTTATGCCTATACCAAAAAATAAAAAACTACACAGAGAACAGGCGTGGACCCAGAAAATTGTGAACGGGGTGGCGCAGATTACAAGTTATCTTTGTTTTTGATTTTTTACCAAGGCGCGTCACCTCCGACACGTCCCCCCCAGTAAAAGCTATGGAGTGGACATGCTAATGCTTTGCCCCCCCACCCCACCTTGTGGCCCGTTGTGACAACAATATTTTTTCTTCAGGGCGCCAAAATATAGCGCCTTCGGCGCCAAAATGAGTGCCTGCGGTGCCATAATGAGTGCCTGCGGCGCCATAATGAGTGCCTTTGGCGCCAAAATGAGTGCCTGCAGCGCTATAATGAGTGCCTGCAGCGCTATAATGAGTGCCTGCAGCGCTAAAATGAGTGCCTGCGGCGCCAAAATGAGTGTCTGCGGCGCCAAAATGAGTGCCTGCGGCGCCAAAATGAGTGTCTGCGGCGCCAAAATGAGTGCCTGCGGCGCCGAAATGAGCGCTGACAACACAATTATCAAAATAATGGAAACGTAGGAATTTAGTCATGTACGAGTTACATGTCTACATACAAAACATGTTGATTTCTTGGTTTTGTCCCACCATAAAATCCATGGCGACGCCCCCTGTATTTACTCATATGAAATGTAAATACCCATATAAAAATAAAATATCAAACTCGAACGCAAGGAACGCCCTTTGCGCGTCCCTAAATCCGCTACGGACAAAATAGTCAACAAACTTGCATTGGTATTTGTATTTTAGCAATCTCTGAGCAACGATTCTCATACTGCCTGAAAGTTATTTCGAACTCACGACTCACGTCCATGAATAATTCAGTAACTTGATGTTTTGATGTTTACATACCCTTTATGTAACTATAAGCTCCAAAGAAGTGCAACTAATAGAAGAAATTTAATTTCATGAGTCAAAACATCCTATGTTTAGTTGTAACAGACTTTATCTCTTTCTTGCTTTAAGTTCAGATAGATTACTCCTACTAATACACAAATGTCTGGCTTACACTGCCCACCGAGTCGCGCTATCTCTGACACTTCAGAAGCTAAATACTCGTAAAAGTGGACGAAAAAATGATATGAAGCTTCCTTTGCCCGTAAACAAGTCTCTTCGTGGTCTACAAAAGTTTATTTTGTAACATATTTGAGCTGGCCAATTCCCTATATTAAAACATTCTTATGCTGTTACTGTAAGTAAAAACATAAGGTCATTTTAGACATAAACAACTGAAGCATAAAAACGCTAAAGTCACAAGCTACTCGAAAAAAATTGAAAAAAACGAGTTTTGAAAAATCGAAAAAACAGTCGAAAAATCGACTGACTGAATGACTGACTGACTGACTGACTGACTGACTGACTGACTGACTGACTGACTGACTGACTGACTGACTGACTGACTGACTGACTGACTGACTGACTGACTGACTGACTGACTGACTGACTGACTGACTGACTGACTGACTGACTGACTGACTGACTGACTGACTGACTGACTGACTGACTGACTGACTGACTGACTGACTGACTGACTGACTGACTGACTGACTGACTGACTGACTGACTGACTGACTGACTGACTGACTGACTGACTGACTGACTGACTGACTGACTGACTGACTGACTGACTGACTGACTGACTGACTGACTGACTGACTGACTGACTGACTGACTGACTGACTGACTGACTGACTGACTGACTGACTGACTGACTGACTGACTGACTGACTGACTGACTGACTGACTGACTGACTGACTGACTGACTGACTGACTGACTGACTGACTGACTGACTGACTGACTGACTGACTGACTGACTGACTGACTGACTGACTGACTGACTGACTGACTGACTGACTGACTGACTGACTGACTGACTGACTGACTGACTGACTGACTGACTGACTGACTGACTGACTGACTGACTGACTGACTGACTGACTGACTGACTGACTGACTGACTGACTGACTGACTGACTGACTGACTGACTGACTGACTGACTGACTGACTGACTGACTGACTGACTGACTGACTGACTGACTGACTGACTGACTGGAAACCAAAGTCCTTAAATTAAAGCAGCAAGTATGGTACATTGCTCCAAGTTAATAAGAACGTCAAAAATAAATCTTTAAAAAAGAAAAGAAAGGATAATATTTGCTCAAGGACGTGCTCGTGCCAACGCTATATTACGTAATCCTTTCCACTCCCGATGCCCGAGTGATGTGAGGGGCTGATAGATAGAGATAAGGAAGAGACAACCCTGTTTTTATCTAGGAAAAGGCCTGCCGCCCACTCCCGTATGGCAATTACTAGCTGAGCAAATTACCACTGGGCCCCACAGCACTGCGTATGCAGATCTGGTTCGGCAGCTGCAGATTCGATCCCAGCCTGCGGTCCAGCTGCCCGCAGTCGCTCCTCCCACTTAGCTACCTTATCCTGCGCTCCACATCCACTACACTATTATTGCATCACAGAGGCCTTGCCCATCTTTCCGTTCTCAGAGACCAGCCACTCCCTCCTTCCCAGGGATGCGTGAGAAGTAACGCCCCCATCCCGCGTCCCTCTTCTACGTTACAGCTTCCGCTGCGCATCCTCATATATATATATATGACTCGGGGTTGAAACGAGTCAAGTGATACTCTCTGCTGTCATCCGGTCAGAGGATTGTAAATCATTTTCATCCACCAGCTGGACGACCTCTAGCGAGCAGAGGATGAAATGGTGACCGCTGTCAGTGAGCAGATCGGTTAAATGGTGACCGCTGTCAGTGAGCAGATCGGTTAAATGGTGACCGCTATCAGTGAGCAGATCGGTTGAATGGTGACCGCTGTCAGTGAGCAGATCGGTTAAATGGTGACCGCTGTCAGTGAGCAGATCGGTTAAATGGTGACCGCTGTCAGTGAGCAGATCGGTTAAATGGTGACCGCTATCAGTGAGCAGATCGGTTAAATGGTGACCGCTGTCAGTGAGCAGATCGGTTAAATGGTGACCGCTGTCAGTGAGCAGATCGGTTAAATGGTGACCGCTGTCAGTGAGCAGATCGGTTGAATGGTGACCGCTGTCAGTGAGCAGATCGGTTAAATGGTGACCGCTGTCAGTGAGCAGATCGGTTAAATGGTGACCGCTGTCAGTGAGCAGATGAAATGGTGACCGCTGTCAGTGAGCAGATGAAATGGTGACCGCTGTCAGTGGGGCATAAGGTCCAAGGTTACCCCATTAAAAATGCATGACACCATTTCTTTTCAATGGACACAACATCCGAAAAAAAATGGAGGCAAGACTTGCACTCGCTTTGCTGTTGCGTAACATCTGACAGCTTTTTGACCACGCATTGTCAGCAGGCCTGTCAGTCAATGCCCGCCTGCATTGGCCCCATTGTGGTGCGTCGAAGCAGGTGACGAAACCGTGGCTTCACCGATTCAAAACTCGTGTCTCACCTGTCTCGCTTACCTGACTGAGCGAACACCTGGGCCGGCTTTTTAATCTCCGGTAGTCAATTTGTCGCTTGACAGTAGCGAGTCACGCACGGGCTGGATAAAGTAGAATCTTTACAAACTATAGAATCTTCACAAACTATAGAATCTTCACAAACTATAGAATCTTCACAAACTATAGAATCTTCACAAACTATAGAATCTTCACAAACTATAGAATCTTCACAAACTAAACTATAGAGCATTCACTAACTATAGAGTATTCACAAACTATAGAGTATTCACGAACTATAGAGTATTCACAAACTATAGAGTATTCACAAACTATAGAGTATTCACAAACTATAGAGCATTCACAAACTATAGAGTATTCACAAACTATAGAGTATTCACAAACTATAGAGTATTCACAAACTATAGAGTATTCACAAACTATAGAGTATTCACAAACTATAGAGTATTCACAAACTATAGAGTATTCACTAACTATAGAGTATTCACAAACTATAGAGTATTCACAAACTATAGAGTATTCACGAACTATAGAGTATTCACAAACTATAGAGTATTCACAAACTATAGAGTATTCACGAACTATAGAGTATTCACAAACTATAGAGTATTCACAAACTATAGAGTATTCACAAACTATAGAGTATTCACAAACTATAGAGTATTCACAAACTATAGAGTATTCACAAACTATAGAGTATTCACGAACTATAGAGTATTCACAAACTATAGAGTATTCACGAACTATAGAGCATTCACTAACTATAGAGTATTCACAAACTATAGAGTATTCACAAACTATAGAGTATTCACGAACTATAGAGCATTTACTAACTATAGAGTATTCACGAACTATACAGTATTCACAAACTATAGAATATTCACTAACTATAGAGTATTCACAAACTATAGAGTATTCACGAACTATAGAGTATTCACAAACTATAGAGTATTCACAAACTATAGAGTATTCACGAACTATAGAGTATTCACAAACTATAGAGTATTCACAAACTATAGAGTATTCACAAACTATAGAGTATTCACAAACTATAGAGTATTCACGAACTATAGAGTATTCACAAACTATAGAGTATTCACGAACTATAGAGCATTCACTAACTATAGAGTATTCACAAACTATAGAGTATTCACAAACTATAGAGTATTCACGAACTATAGAGCATTCACAAACTATAGAGTATTCACAAACTATAGAGCATTCACTAACTATAGAGTATTCACAAACTATAGAGTATTCACGAACTATAGAGTATTCATATCAATTTAAACCCCGAGCTTTGGCAACCGAAGTCATTCGGCACCTTTGGTCAGCGGCTGCATGATAACTGCATGGGGTGTCCGGTTTTCACATCTGGTTTTGCGCAATCAACTTTCTCTTCCATCCTCTGGCCTCTGCTTCTAATAGCAGCAGACACAAAGTCTTAGTGGCCAAAAAGTGGTAAATTTTCTAATGTGTCTGGCAGGGTCATTGGGAATGCGCAGTTTTTTATGGCCAGTGCGGCTTCTTTGGATCGCGGCAACTTTGCAGCCCGACCGCCGCGCCCCTCTGCATTTGCGAAGCAGAACTGATGGGTCACCACTTTTATTTTGCATCGCGTCTCTCCCCTACTGCTGTGAGATCTGGATTTACCATCTACTAGGATTCTCGCACAATTTTGTACTATCATTCATTATTCTGTTCTCAGTACTCTATTCTCGTCTGTTCTCACCTGCCCTCACCTGTTCTCACCTGTTCTCAGTGTTTCTCACCTGTTTCTCACCTATTTCTCACCTGTTTCTCACCTGTTTCTCACCTGTTTCTCACCTGTTTCTCACCTGTTTCTCACCTGTTTTCACATGTTCTTACCTGTTTCTCACCTGTTTCTCACCTGTTTCTCACCTATTTCTCACCTGTTTCTCACCTGTTTCTCACCTGTTTCTCACCTGTTTCTCACCTGTTTCTCACCTGTTTCTCACCTGTTTCTCACCTGTTTTCACATGTTCTCACATGTTCTCACCTGTTCTCGCCTGTTCTCACCTGTTCTCACATGTTCTCACTTGTTCTCACCTGTTCTCACCTGTTTCTCACCTGTTCTCACCTGTTTCTCACCTGTTCTCACCTGTTTTCACCTGTTTCTCACCTGTTTCTCACCTGTTTCTCACCTGTTTCTCACCTGTTTCTCACCTGTTTTCACATGTTCTTACCTGTTTCTCACCTGTTTCTCACCTGTTTCTCACCTATTTCTCACCTGTTTCTCACCTGTTCTCACATGTTCACACATGTTCTCACCTGCCCTCACCTGTTCTCACCTGTTTCTCATATGTTCTCATCTGTTTTCAGTGACTCCCGTTCTGAAGCCAATTTCATGTGAGTTATGCACAGCTGTCAAATTTAGTTAATTAAAAACATTAGCAAAAAGTATGAACTTAGGAAACACAAGAGTAGGCTGTTAAGCTGCTTTTTATTTCGCTCAAGCAAAACCTTTGCATATTCCTGGTTCTCTCTAGCACCCCTCTACAAAAAGCCGCCTTTCAACTCTGCCAATTTAAGTCCTCTTCCGGGTGGCTTGCTGCTTTTGCGGGCAGACTTTGCGTGCGACTCGCCCCTCCCCCATCAGGACCGACCAACGCTTTATCAGCATCACCCAGTAAAAAAGGTTTGCGCTGTCAAAATCAACAGCAGAGTGCAGAGGCAGGTTAAAAAAGCAAGTGCGGACTGGGCTGGCTTTAAACTAAGAAACAGAAGGGCATTGTTTCTGCTCAAACAATAGAGTGCTTAAGCTGCAGCAGAGAATGAGGAGCTTCCGCTTTGCAACTGCCTCGGCACAGATGCTCTCAGACTGGCTTCTACGAGCGTTGCTGCTGATGCACTTTTCTGGCCGTCTCTTCCGTTCTTTCGCAAAGAGCAAAAGACTTTGACAATATTTGTCACATTGACCTGGATTGCACTCCGCTTTCGCTCTGCAACTCAATCTGCTCTCTGTCTCTCTACTCCTCTATGCATCTCTCTACTTCTCTATGCATCTCTCTACTTCTCTATGCATCTCTCTACTTCCTTACCCGTCTCTCTACTCCTCTATCCATCTCTCTACTTCCTTACCCGTCTTTCTACTCCTCTATCCGTCTCTCTACTCCTCCATCCCTCTCTCTACTCCTCCATCCCTCTCTCTACTCCTCTATCCGTCTCTCTACTCCTCCATCCCTCTCTCTGCTTCTCTATCCATCTCTCTACTTCTCTATCCATCTCTCTACTTCTCTATCCATCTCTCTACTTCTCTATCCATCTCTCTACTTCTCTATCCATCTCTCTACTTCTCTATCCATCTCTCTACTTCTCTATCCATCTCTCTACTTCTCTATCCATCTCTCTACTTCTCTATCCATCTCTCTACTTCTCTATCCTTCTCTCTACTTCTCTATCCATCTCTCTACTTCTCTATCCATCTCTCTACTTCTCTATCCTTCTCTCTACTCCTCTGTTCATCTCTCTATTTCTCTATCCATCTCTCTACTTCTCTATCCATCTCTCTGCTCCTCTATCAATCTCTCTACTTCTCTATCCATCTCTCTACTCCTCTATCCGTCTCTCTACTCCTCCATCCCTCTCTCTGCTTCTCTATCCATCTCTCTACTTCTCTATCCATCTCTCTACTTCTCTATCCTTCTCTCTACTCCTCTGTTCATCTCTCTATTTCTCTATCCATCTCTCTACTTCTCTATCCATCTCTCTACTTCTCTATCCATCTCTCTACTTCTCTATCCATCTCTCTACTTCTCTATCCATCTCTCTACTTCTCTATCCATCTCTCTACTTCTCTATCCTTCTCTCTACTTCTCTATCCATCTCTCTACTTCTCTATCCATCTCTCTACTTCTCTATCCTTCTCTCTACTCCTCTGTTCATCTCTCTATTTCTCTATCCATCTCTCTACTTCTCTATCCATCTCTCTGCTCCTCTATCAATCTCTCTACTTCTCTATCCATCTCTCTACTCCTCTATCCGTCTCTCTACTCCTCCATCCCTCTCTCTGCTTCTCTATCCATCTCTCTACTTCTCTATCCATCTCTCTACTTCTCTATCCTTCTCTCTACTCCTCTGTTCATCTCTCTATTTCTCTATCCATCTCTCTACTTCTCTATCCATCTCTCTACTTCTCTATCCATCTCTCTGCTCCTCTATCAATCTCTCTACTTCTCTATCCATCTCTCTACTTCTCTATCCTTCTCTCTACTTCTCTATCCATCTCTCTACTTCTCTATCCATCTCTCTGCTCCTCTATCCATCTCTCTACTTCTCTATCCTTCTCTCTACTCCTCTGTTCATCTCTCTATTTCTCTATCCATCTCTCTACTTCTCTATCCATCTCTCTACTTCTCTATCCATCTCTCTGCTCCTCTATCCATCTCTCTACTTCTCTATCCTTCTCTCTACTCCTCTGTTCATCTCTCTATTTCTCTATCCATCTCTCTACTTCTCTATCCATCTCTCTACTTCTCTATCCTTCTCTCTACTTCTCTATCCTTCTCTCTACTCCTCTGTTCATCTCTCTATTTCTCTATCCATCTCTCTACTTCTCTATCCATCTCTCTACTTCTCTATCCATCTCTCTGCTCCTCTATCAATCTCTCTACTTCTCTATCCATCTCTCTACTCCTCTATCCGTCTCTCTACTCCTCCATCCCTCTCTCTGCTTCTCTATCCATCTCTCTACTTCTCTATCCATCTCTCTACTTCTCTATCCTTCTCTCTACTTCTCTATCCATCTCTCTACTTCTCTATCCATCTCTCTACTTCTCTATCCATCTCTCTACTTCTCTGTCCATCTCTCCACTCCTCTGTTCATCTCTCTACTCCTTTATCCGTCTCTCTAGAACCACAAGAATGCCACGCAAGCTCACTATTCTGTCTATTTATGTCTGTATTAAAAATAAATTTCAGATCAATGAACCAATATGCACTTTCTCTAGATCGTTTCGGATTTCCCAATCGGTGACTTTGGAACAATCTGGGGATTCGTTTAGTCGGTAGTAAAGAATAGGGGACCCGGTACCACTGAATTGGACTGGAGTGGCTCTGTGAGCTCCAGTGAGCAGGCTCTGATTGATGGCAGTGGATTGTCAACAGTAATTATTAATTAATAGGGGGGGGGGCCTGCCAATCAGCACCCGCCTCTTTGAAGTAAAATATTCCTGAGTCAAGGAGGGAGGAGTCAATTATCTCACTTTTTCATTCATCCTGCAACCTGACAATAGGTGGGTTGCTCTGTGGACAGGAAGCATCCATAACTTATGGGGGGGACAAATGCAGTACTTCTGTGTGCAGATTTCAGATTTACTCAATCGCTGATCCTCTTCTATTAGTACTCGGCTCAGTGTCCATTCTAGTTGGTGCATGGCTGAACTGCAAGTACAGCTCACTAGAGTAGATCTCGACTGACTCTCAGCTGTCGAGTGTACGAGGAACAGGGGAGATTAGGAGAGGAACAGGGGAGACTAAGAGAGGAACAGGGGAGACTAAGAGAGGAACAGGGGAGACTAAGAGAGGAACAGGGGAGATTAGGAGAGGAACAGGGGAGACTAGGAGAGGAACAGGGAGACTAAGAGAGGAACAGGGGAGACTAAGAGAGGAACAGGGGAGATTAGGAGAGGAACAGGGGAGACTAAGAGAGGAACAGGGGAGACTAAGAGAGGAACAGGGGAGACTAAGAGAGGAACAGGGGAGACTAGGAGAGGAACAGGAGAGACTAGGAGAGGAACAGGGGAGACTAGTAGAGGAACAGGGAAGATTAGGAGAGGAACAGGGGAGACTAGGAGAGGAAGAGGGAGACTAAGAGAGGAACCGGGGAGATTAGGAGAGGAACAGGGGAGACTAAGAGAGGAACAGGGGAGACTAAGAGAGGAACAGGGGAGACTAGGAGAGGAACAGGGGAGACTAGGAGAGGAACAGGGGAGACTAGGAGAGGAACAGGGGAGACTAGGAGAGGAACAGGGGAGACTAGGAGAGGAACAGGGGAGACTAGGAGAGGAACAGGGGAGACTAAGAGAGGAACAGGGGAGATTAGGAGAGGAACAGGGGAGACTAGGAGAGGAACAGGGGAGACTAAGAGAGGAACAGGGGAGACTAAGAGAGGAACAGGGGAGACTAGGAGAGGAACAGGAGAGACTAGGAGAGGAACAGGGGAGACTAGTAGAGGAACAGGGAAGATTAGGAGAGGAACAGGGGAGACTAGGAGAGGAACAGGGGAGACTAGGAGAGGAACAGGGGAGACTAGGAGAGGAACAGGGGAGACTAGGAGAGGAACAGGGGAGACTAGGAGAGGAACAGGGGAGACTAAGAGAGGAACAGGGGAGACTAGGAGAGGAACAGGAGAGACTAGGAGAGGAACAGGGGAGACTAGGAGAGGAACAGGGGAGATTAGGAGAGGAACAGGGGAGACTAAGAGAGGAACAGGGGAGACTAAGAGAGGAACAGGGGAGACTAAGAGAGGAACAGGGGAGACTAGGAGAGGAACAGGAGAGACTAGGAGAGGAACAGGGGAGACTAGTAGAGGAACAGGGAAGATTAGGAGAGGAACAGGGGAGACTAGGAGAGGAAGAGGGAGACTAAGAGAGGAACCGGGGAGATTAGGAGAGGAACAGGGGAGACTAAGAGAGGAACAGGGGAGACTAAGAGAGGAACAGGGGAGACTAAGAGAGGAACAGGGGAGACTAGGAGAGGAACAGGAGAGACTAGGAGAGGAACAGGGGAGACTAGTAGAGGAACAGGGAAGATTAGGAGAGGAACAGGGGAGACTAGGAGAGGAACAGGGGAGACTAGGAGAGGAACAGGGGAGACTAGGAGAGGAACAGGGGAGACTAGGAGAGGAACAGGGGAGACTAGGAGAGGAACAGGGGAGACTAGGAGAGGAACAGGGGAGACTAAGAGAGGAACAGGGGAGACTAGGAGAGGAACAGGGGAGACTAGGAGAGGAACAGGGGAGACTAGGATAGGAACAGGGGAGACTAAGAGAGGAACAGGGGAGACTAAGGGAGGAACAGGGGAGACTAGGAGAGGAACAGGGGAGACTAGGAGAGGAACAGGGGAGACTAGGAGAGGAACAGGGGAGACTAGGAGAGGAACAGGGGAGACTAGGAGAGGAACAGGGGAGACTAGGAGAGGAACAGGGGAGACTAGTAGAGGAACAGGGAAGATTAGGAGAGGAACAGGGGAGACTAGGAGAGGAAGAGGGAGACTAAGAGAGGAACCGGGGAGATTAGGAGAGGAACAGGGGAGACTAAGAGAGGAACAGGGGAGACTAAGAGAGGAACAGGGGAGACTAAGAGAGGAACAGGGGAGACTAGGAGAGGAACAGGAGAGACTAGGAGAGGAACAGGGGAGACTAGTAGAGGAACAGGGAAGATTAGGAGAGGAACAGGGGAGACTAGGAGAGGAACAGGGGAGACTAGGAGAGGAACAGGGGAGACTAAGAGAGGAACAGGGGAGACTAGGAGAGGAACAGGGGAGACTAGGAGAGGAACAGGGGAGACTAGGAGAGGAACAGGGGAGACTAAGAGAGGAACAGGGGAGACTAGGAGAGGAACAGGGGAGACTAGGAGAGGAACAGGGGAGACTAGGATAGGAACAGGGGAGACTAAGAGAGGAACAGGGGAGACTAAGGGAGGAACAGGGGAGACTAGGAGAGGAACAGGGGAGACTAGGAGAGGAACAGGGGAGACTAGGAGAGGAACAGGGGAGACTAGGAGAGGAACAGGGGAGACTAGGAGAGGAACAGGGAGACTAGGAGAGGAACAGGGGAGACTAAGAGAGGAACAGGGGAGACTAGGAGAGGAACAGGGAGACTAGGAGAGGAACAGGGGAGACTAAGAGAGGAACAGGGGAGACTAGGAGAGGAACAGGGGAGACTAGGAGAGGAACAGGGGAGACTAAGGGAGGAACTCCCGTCAAGTCTTACAGGCATCACAGAGAGGCAGCAGCAGCCGGTTGTGCCCCAGAGAAGTATCTGTATTATCCTCCCCAGGGTCGGTGCGAGCCTCCCGGCAAAGATTGGTTAATTGAGTCACAGCAGCAGCAGAAGCAGCAGCAAGCCGCAACAATTGGCACTCGGAGCCGATAAGCCGCGTCTGCAGGAATTTCTGCTCGCCCGCCAGCTTCCTGTTGCGCAATCGAGGTCGCCGCGGACATTCCATCGCATTCTCCGGACAGAAATGGCCGAAAATTGCATGACTGAAACGCAGGCAAACTATTTGGTTGGGCCTGCAAACTTACAAGTTAATAAGCCGCTTTGATATACAACTCGAGGGCACCATCTTCGCCGAAGTCAACGTGCCTCTTCTCCAACACTGGCTCTCTCTCTCTTTTTCTCCATCTCGATTTTCCGTTTCTATCTGCTTTGCCTCATCCGCCTCGGTCCAGATGCTGCTGTGTGTGTGGGAAACTCCGCAGCTCGCGGCGCCCTTGGCGACAGGCGGGGCAGAAGATTGCGGAGGGAGATTCGCACATCTGCCAGATATCCCGTCCGGGACTCGCTAGGGCGAGAAAGTGGGAATGTTTCACTAAAAACATTACGTAATAACTCTTGTTGCCACATGCACCGTTTAAACGGATTTTGGCCTCGGGGCGGGGGGGGGCATCTTGGGGATGGTGCTATCGTGTTGGCCGACTAGGGATTCACACAGCTGAGAGGCGTGAGGGTGAACAGCCGGATAAAAGTTTTGCGGGAAAACCTTTTATGCTGCATTTTTACCATCGGCTGGTGTGTTTGCTATCTGCTACAAAATCGATTTGAATCGAAAAGATTTATTTGGATTAGGGTCAACGTTGGTTAGGGTAGGATAGAGTAGGTCAGAGTAGGTCAGAGTGGGGTAGAGTAGGTCAGAGTGGGTTAGAGTAGGTCAGAGTGGGGTAGAGTAGGTCAGAGTAGGCATGAGTACGTCAGAGTGTAGGTATGAGTACGTCAGAGTGTAGGCATGAGTACGTCAGAGTAGGTCAAAATAGGCTAGAGAAGGCCAGAGTAGGCCAGAGTAGGTCAGAGTAGGCCAGAGTAGGCCAGAGTAGGCCAGAGTAGGCCAGAGTAGGCCAGAGTAGGTCAGAGTAGGCCAGAGTAGGCCAGAGTAGGCCAGAGTAGGTCAGAGTAGGTCAGAGTAGGCCAGAGTAGGCCAGAGTAGGCCAGAGTAGGCCAGAGTAGGCCAGAGTAGGCCAGAGTAGGCCAGAGTAGGCCAGAGTAGGCCAGAGTAGGCCAGAGTAGGCCAGAGTAGGCCAGAGTAGGCCAGAGTAGGCCAGAGTAGGTCAGAGTAGGCCAGAGTAGGCCAGAGTAGGCCAGAGTAGGCCAGAGTAGGTCAGAGTAGGTCAGATTACGTCAGAGTAGGCCAGAGTAGGTCAGAGTAGGTCAGATTACGTCAGAGTAGGTATGAGTAGATCAAAGTAGGACAGAGTAGGGCAGAGTGGGTCAGAGTGGGTCATAATAGGTCAGAGTAGGGTAGAGTAGGTCATAAAGGGTCAGAGTAGGTCAGAAAGGGTCAGAGTAGGTCAGAGTGGGTCAGAGTGGATCAACGCAAATCTGAGTAGATTGTGTGCACCTGTTCTCCTTTTCGGAGTAGGAGCACAAGCAAGCTGCTCCTAGAAGAGATTCAGTAGAATTTTGACAGCAGAAGAAGAGTCTTTTGGTTGCGTGTTTTTGTCTCTCATCCCACCTTTTTAAAACGCGGTTGTTCTCAGCAAAGCTCCGCTCACCTGCCTGTTTGCTAAAAAATGCCAGACTTTGTCATTTCAACTAACCAGAAAATTCTTGCTTCAACTTTGCTTTCTAGACAAACGTTTTTTCTCGCCCCAAGATTTTATATTTAAAGAGAATTCAAAAGCTTTGAGGAGAATTCGCTGCACAAGACACTACTGGCTTTTAAAGCAGCTCATTCACACAGACTTTGAGCATGTTCAAACATATTGAGCCACTTCATTCTCCACGGTGACTCACTTTCACAACATCCAGCCAGAGTCCAATGTGATTTATAACCCAAAGTTGTTCAGCTTGGGTGGCACTGGATTACCGCTTGGCCTTATTAGCATAATTTTAAAGCGATTAGACAAAGAAGATTTAGCGCCACATTATCAGAGATTTAGCGCCACACAATCAGAGATTCAGCGCCACACAATCAGAGATTTAGCGCCACACTATCAGAAATTCAGCGCCATACTATCAGAGATTTAGCGCCACACAATAAAAAATACACACCCCTCTGAGCTAGATATTTCTATCATTCAGTTTGTTCATTCAGCTGAAGCTCAACCTGAGAATTGATAAAAACTCTTTTAATGGCCCAGTGATATCGGGGAGGATAATCCCTTATGAAGATTTGGGATTAGACAGCATGCTCCGCCTTTTGGCTTATTATTGAAGAGATATTGACAGTTAAATCTGTTTGATTATACAACATAATATGTGGTTAATCCTTAGTATTATAAAGTATAGTTGAACACTACAGATTAAGGATTAAAGTTCTAGACTCAGGCATTGAATTTTTAAATATGGCAGAACGAGAAGAAGCATTGAATGCATTTCTTCTGCCTGGCAATTTCAATTTTATAGATAAGAAAGAGTCTGTATTGATTGGCGCGGCTTCATCTGGATTAGGAAACTGGATAGCTTTTCGAACTCGCATTGCCGTTTGAAGATCTTGAGCTTGAAGAAATTTTCCAGCTGACTGATAGCGTCTGGCTTCTTCTTAACTCAGCTCAGTGACTTGTCATTAGAAGTCCGCCATTTTGTCATGTGCCAGATGGGTTTATCTTACTTTAAAGATTTTATAAAGGATAAAGACAAATGTCTATTGGGTCCACTTCCACAAAGACACATGTCTATTGGGTCCACTTCCACAAAGACACATGTCTTTTGGTTACACTTCCGCAAAGACACATGTCTATTGGTTCCACTTCCGCAAAGACACGTGTCTATTGGTTACACTTCCACAGAGACACATGTCTATTGGTTACACTTCCACAAAGACACATGTCTATTGGTTACACTTCCACAAAGACACATGTCTGTTGGTTACACTTCCACAAAAACACATGTCTATTGGTTACACTTCCACAAAAACACATGTCTATTGGTTACACTTCCACAGAGACACATGTCTATTGGTTCCACTTCCGCAAAGACCATTTCTATTGGTTACACTTCCACAGAGACACATGTCTATTGGTTACACTTCCGCAAAGACACATGTCTATTGGTTACACTTCCACAGAGACACATGTCTATTGGTTCCACTTCCGCAAAGACACATGTCTATTGGTTACACTTCCACAGAGACACATGTCTATTGGTTACACTTCCGCAAAGACACATGTCTATTGGTTCCACTTCCGCAAAGACACATGTCTATTGGTTACACTTCCACAGAGACACATGTCTATTGGTTACACTTCCGCAAAGACACATGTCTATTGGTTACACTTCCACAGAGACACATGTCTATTGGTTACACTTCCGCAAAGACACATGTCTATTGGGTTCACTTCCGCAAAGACCATTTCTATTGGTTAAACTTCCGCAAAGACACATGTCTATTGGGTCCACTTCCACAAAGACACATGTCTATTGGGTTTACTTCAGCAAAGACACATGTCTATTTGGTCCACTTCCGCAAAGACACATGTCTATTGGTTCCACTTCCGCAAAGACACATGTCTATTGGTTACACTTCCGCAAAGACACATGTCTATTGGTTACACTTCCACAGAGACACATGTCTATTGGTTACACTTCCGCAAAGACACATGTCTATTGGTTACACTTCCGCAAAGACACATGTCTATTGGTTACACTTCCACAGAGACACATGTCTATTGGTTACACTTCCGCAAAGACACATGTCTATTGGTTACACTTCCACAGAGACACATGTCTATTGGTTACACTTCCGCAAAGACACATGTCTATTGGGTTCACTTCCGCAAAGACCATTTCTATTGGGTTCACTCCGCAAAGACACATGTCTATTGGTTACACTTCCGCAAAGACACATGTCTATTGGTTACACTTCCGCAAAGACACATGTCTATTGGTTACACTTCCGCAAAGACACATGTCTATTGGTTACACTTCCACAGAGACACATGTCTATTGGTTACACTTCCACAGAGACACATGTCTATTGGTTACACTTCCGCAAAGACACATGTCTATTGGTTACACTTCCGCAAAGACACATGTCTATTGGTTACACTTCCACAGAGACACATGTCTATTGGTTACACTTCCGCAAAGACACATGTCTATTGGTTACACTTCCGCAAAGACACATGTCTATTTGGTCCACTTCCGCAAAGACACATGTCTATTGGTTAAACTTCCGCAAAGACACATGTCTATTGGTTACACTTCCTCAAAGACACATGTCTATTGGTTACACTTCCGCAAAGACACATGTCTATAAGTTCACTTCCACAAAGACACATGGCATTAGTACGCGAACACAATTCTCTCCCAGACATCTCGCACGAAACACAAATGTCTTAGAAGCATTTCTATGGGAACTTGCGTTCATTAGTCACATTTCCGCAAAGACGCGCGTCCTTCAAAAGCATTTCTGCCAGGCAATCAAGTTCAGTCCCATGGAGTCACGTGTCCCCAGAGGACGCAGGACTGACCAAAACTGAGAGGACTTTAAACTAAAGCCAGTGAGCGATTTTTCTAATAACTCTCCAGAGATGAGCGGTCACAATTGGTCTCGAGCAGTCGATAACCCAGAGGGGACATCTCGAATTCCTCTGCCAGAGAAATCAATGTCTCTGTCAACAGTCAAGTCCATCGACATTGGAATTTCGTGCCCTCGATGCTTGCTCCCGAACTCGATGTTCAGCTGCTAACATGGCTCCTTCTAGAAGCAATTAGCTGTCCAACTTTCTCAAAGCCCAAAAAATTCCGAGCATTCCGTCCGTCTGGGGGGGGGGAACAAGGAGAGCAGAAAAGCCGTCCAAACTTCATTCAATCTCTTTCGCTCTTTGTTCTCAAATCTTCAATCACGGGCGGCGCTGAGAGGCTGGGAGGAGCTGATTAATTCTTTGCGAATCCTTCATCCCAGCCAGCAGATGCAGCTCGGCCAGGCAAGGGAGCAAGCAGAAAAGGAAAATGGAGTGGGCGGAGATCCCAGCAGTGTGTTGACCTTCGGGACCCGCCAAGCCGGCCCTCCTAATTGTATTACAGAAGTCTGCGATGCGGATTCCAGGAAACTGACGATGATGAGGAGCGAAAATGGGAGGCTGGCGTTGGGGACAACACGGGAGGTAATGGCGGGCTCTGATTCCCGCTGGACAAAAATATAATGTCCATGAACTGTGGGGTCAGATGGCGGCTCATCCTATTCACTTGGGATTGCTAATCTAGCCAATGTGGATTTAGGATTAGGAGTGGATTGCTAATCTAGCCAATGTGGATTTAGGATTAGGAGTGGATTGCTAATCTAGCCGGTGTGGATTTAGGATTAGGAGTGGATTGCTAATCTAGCCAATATAGTTAAGGATTAGAGTCGCAATTTAAAAATCGCTCTCCAAAATTTCTTAGAAATGGAGTCGAAATCTTGCAAAGCAAGCCGCCAGCCCAGCAAGGCAGTTTCTGAGCAGAAAAAGCTACAAATCCTCCCAGCAATCTCGAGCCAGAGTTGCTATCCGGACTATCGCAACCCGGCCGCCATTCTCTTCTCCTCCTCTCGAATCGTAATAAAAAGTCGCGAGTGGGCCTGACAACAGTGCGGGGGCCCTGGGCGAGTTTGTTTGCCATCCAGATGAAGGAATCTGAGCGCTGCAATTTCGTCTTCCTGCTTCTAAGAAGATGAGCAGCAGCAGCAGAGGAAGGGGAGATTCGGGGGCACTAGAGGGGAAGAGGGGGAATGAGGAAAATAAGGGCAGTGCCAGATTGCCGGCAGCCGGCACTCCCACCTCCGCGGCGCTTTTGTTGACAAGAAACTCTCTCTCTCCCTCTCTCTCTCTCTCTCTCCTTCTCTCTCTCTCTCTCTTTGGCAGCTGCGGGCTGATTGCTGCTGGCGGGCGGGCGAGTTCGAGTGGACGGTGCAGAGGAAGGCCGCCTTTAGGACTCGGACCGGGGTCCAGGAGAGATGAAGAATGGGAAGGATGTGAGATGCTGGCGGAAGCTGGCCCGGGGGGGGGGTTGAGTTCCAACTCTTATAGCAGATAGGAGGGTGAAAAAGAAATCTGTGTTTGCTTCGTCAAACAGGCTTTCTATCCTTCCCTATCCTCCTTGCTTGTCCGTCGAGTTTCTCCCAGATTTGCCACTCCTGCTCCCAAGTCATCCAAAGACTTTCCTAACCGCCAGTTCACCGCCGAGGGAGGGAGGCGCTGGAAGTGAGAACGAAAGCGAAGCGTGAGCGAGAGAGTGAATATTGTAATATTGGTAGCCAAACTGGAGTACAGTAAGTAGTTCGCAGGTTTCAAAGAGTAAGTTTTTCAAGAGTTCGCTCTGGGAGAGGCAGAGAGGGGTAGGGAGGGAGGGGGGTGGCAGCGACTGGTATGTCACGCTTGCCGTGTTTCTGTAATTAAGTGCCGGCGCACTTTTACAATCCTGCTGCTGAGCCGGTTGCTAATGCTGCTATGCTCATAGGGATTATGAGTAATGGAAACTTCAGACTTGTAGGATAATAAATTTCTGCACCAATCTAGCCTACATGTACATGAATGAAGCCACTTAGAAAGAACTCAATCAATCGGCACTATATCAAAAGTTACATTCCAAAACCGTGACCCGCCGATGACCTTAAATGACCTCGGGCTTCTTCTCCGACTTGGCTGCTCGACCGTGATTGTAGGCGACTCGCTAATTGCAATTAGACTCGTTTCGAAGATTGAGTACCAGAAATTTTGCATTCGATATGAGTCTATAATCTCAGTACTAGAATATGCTCGAGTGCCTGTCTGTCTGTCTGTCTGTCTGTCTGTCTGTCTGTCTGTCTGTCTGTCTGTCTGTCTGTCTGTCTGTCTGTCTGTCTGTCTGTCTGTCTGTCTGTCTGTCTGTCTGTCTGTCTGTCTGTCTGTCTGTCTGTCTGTCTGTCTGTCTGTCTGTCTGTCTGTCTGTCTGTCTGTCTGTCTGTCTGTCTGTCTGTCTGTCTGTCTGTCTGTCTGTCTGTCTGTCTGTCTGTCTGTCTGTCTGTCTGTCTGTCTGTCTGTCTGTCTAGTATCTGCCTCTCTAACCCGCCCAGCAACAATTTTCCAGCAGAATATAGCTGAGAATGCCGCTCTGGAGTCCCCGAGCCCCGGGGCAGTGGCCGCAGCCGCTGATCAGGTGTCGGAAGCGGCAGCGGAGGCCCGGACTCAGGCCGCTAATGCAATCGGGCGGCCGGGCGCTTCCTCATTAGCTGCCAGGCCCGGGGATAACCGCGTTATCCGCATTATTCACGCTGTCCCGAGCTGGCCGGCTTCCCGCTTTCCCGCGCCGCAAACTGAGAGCGGACTTCCAGCCCGGCAAGATGGCAACTATAAAATGAATCCGAGCGACTCCCCCGGTGCGCAGCCCGAAGGCGGTCGCGCGAACGGTGAAGATGAAGCGACTCGGGGGGAAGCCATGCTAGAAGAAGAAGACTATCTGGAACAGGCATTAGTGGGCGTGTAGCGTCCTGGGGGCTGTCTTGAGAGCTGATTTTTGCACGGAACAGGACCTTCTTTACTTAGTATCGAAGACTCACTGGGGGCTGCGTTTCAGAACGTGATTTTGTACTTTATGGAGTGAAGCAACAGCGCTGCTCACACAAAAACAGCAGCGCCTCACACAACAACAGCAGCGCCTCACACAACAACAGCAGCGTCTCACACAACAACAGCAGCGCCTCACAAAACAACAGCAGCGCCTCACACAACAACAGCAGCGCCTCACACAACAACAGCAGCGCCTCACACAACAACAGCAGCGTCTCACACAACAACAGCAGCGCCTCACACAACAACAGCAGCGCCTCACACAACAACAGCAACGCCTCACACAACAACAGCAGCGCCTCACACAACAACAGCAGCGCCTCACACAACAACAGCAGCGCCTCACACAACAATTTGCAATGCACTGCCTTATAGCCTTCATGATTGCGCAGTGATACGCAAAAGCGACGCAACATGCAGTTTCTGGCGGGACCATCCGAAAGATGACATTCTCTTTCCCAACAAGCCGTTATCCAGTGGCCAGCAAATGAAAAGCTTTGGTTATCCAGAGGATGCAGATTCTTCAAAGAGGCAATCGAGACTTCCACTTGTCCTTGCAGGCCGTAGCGACTGGCCATTTGTAAACCCGCCTTGGGTAGTGGAAGATGAGCCTTATCTAGTGCGCAGGGGCCATTCTGTTTGAAATCTGCTTCTTCTCTGCTTTTTCTTCTATAGCAGCAGCAATGCATCCTCTGGCCAGTGCAACTTTCCTCCCTGCAATCCCATTCATGCAGGGATAACTATCTCCCGCAAGTTGGGGATTTATACCTTTGTCCAGGCTGTGGAAGGCTGTGTGTTTAAAAATTCTGCCAATTTTCCTCTGTCTGTCTGTCTGTTGTGTGTCTTTTTTCTGCCGCGATTGCCCGCCCGGCCGCGGCTGGAGGTCAGCGCGGTTTTTGAGTGACACGACGGCCTTTTTTCTCCTTCTCTTTAGTTCGAAACGGTCCGGTTTTAAATTATCGTTTCCACAACAATTCCTATCGCACCTCTCGCTCTCTCGCCGTTCGTCTGGTCGTTATGTTGCTGGGCGAGGTGTTGCGTCAGAGCCTGCTAAACCTTGGAATTGCTGGGACTGCGGGTTTCTCTCCCCGTTTTTCCATTAACTTCTGACTTCTGTGCGGCGAGCTGATTGGGAATGCAACAGTTCTAGTCTTGTTGATCGACGATATTTGTAGATTTGGCAATCTTTGGCACAGAGCTAGGCCTATGCACTGATTGATTGTCTGATAGATCAGATATAGATATGGAGTGATTGTCTGAGATCAGATATAGATATAGAATAATTGTCTGATAGATCAGATATAGATATGGAGTGATTGTCTGATAGATCAGATATAGATATGGAGTGATTTTTTGATAGATCAGATATAGATATGGAATAATTGTCTGATAGATCAGATATAGATATGGAGTGATTGTCTGATAGATTAGATATAGATATGGAGTGATTGTCTGATAGATCAGATATAGATATGGAGTGATTGTCTGATAGATTAGATATAGATATGGAGTGATTGTCTGATAGATTAGATATAGATATAGAATAATTGTCTGATAGATCAGATATAGATATGGAATAATTGTCTGATAGATCAGATATAGATATGGAATAATTGGCTGATAGATCAGATATAGATATGGAATAATTGTCTGATAGATCAGATATAGACATCATTTTTTCTGATAGATCAATTACAGACACAGAATGGCAGTCTGATAGATCAATTACAGGCACAGAATGGCAGTCTGATAGATCAATTACAGACACAGAATGGCAGTCTGATAGATCAATTACAGACACAGAATGGCAGTCTGATAGATCAATTACAGACACAGAATGGCAGTCTGATAGATCAATTACAGGCACAGAATGGCAGTCTGATAGATCAATTACAGACACAGAATGGCAGTCTGATAGATCAATTACAAGCACAGAATGGCAGTCTGATAGACGAAATTGAAACTGTGAATTAAGAAGACAGAAAGTTCCGCAGCCAGCAGCAAAATGCGCACTTCCATAGCCGGCAATGCAATCCCAAATTGAAAGAATTCCCAACTGAAAACTTTCTCAGCTGCACAGCTCCAGAAGAACACACAGTGAGAGCATGCAAGACAAATAGCAGAATTTGCCAATTAGCACACATGCAACAGCGGGGGGGGGAACCACCATGCCTCTGATATTCTAATATTTTGCAACTCGCAGAAAACTACACTTGCGTCCCCCTCAGGTTTCCCCTCTCTGCCTCTCTCTCTGGCTGTTGGGCCTCCTTATTTCATTCTTTGTTCGGAGTCGCTGGATGGAGAGCGCTGGTGGGCGGAGACTGATCCACCCTGATAACCGCCCAGAAGCTGTAGCTGTTAGCTGAAATTTATTGGCACTGCGCCCCAGCTAGACACAGCCCGAACTCCAACCAAAACAAGGCCCTCTCACGCTGGCATAGAGCAGTGAGTCAGAAATCTGGGCTGCTTGAAAAAACTCTGAGAGAACGGAGAAAAAGAAAGGAGGGGAAGATGGGAAATGGAGGAAGCAATAGAGAGAAAGGAGGGGAGAGAGGAGGGGGGAGAGAGGGAAGAGGGAAGAGGAGAGGGGAGAGAGCAGAGAGGGTAGAAAGGGGAGAGGCGAGAGAAGAGAAGGGAATGGAGAGAGGGAAGAGAAGAGAGAAGGGAGAGAGTAGAGAGGGGAGAGGGGAGAAGAGAGAGGGCAGATTAAAAGATGGCAGAAGAGAGAGTGGAGGGAACAGAGATGAGAGAGGAGATACTCGAGAAGGGAAAGTAGAGAGGAGACACATGGAGTAGAGAAAGGCAAACTGATAGAAAGATGAGAATAGAGAGGGAGAACAGAGGGCACAGAGGCAGTTCATCGAGCAGGCGGCCACAGAGCTGCATTTCAAGCACATCGTGGCTGCGATATGAGTGAGCGGAAGATCATGAGAAGCTGCTGCGGGTGACGCAACTGCATGGGGATAACTGGGCAGAAGTGGGGGATCAGAGAGGGGGAGATGGCGAATAGACTCAAGCTCAAATTAGGTTGAGTTGCGTAATGATAATCCATAGCTTACTAACTGCCCCCCCCCCCGAACTGTTTGGACCTGCTGGCTGGGCAGCAGTCGGTCAATTTTCATAGTAAATGCCGATCTCTGATGCTGATGAGGCCCGCTGGATGCTGGCTGGCCTGATAGCAATCTGAATCTTGATGCATAATTGGAAGGATTGGACTGCAGAAGTTTCTGGTGAAAATCATGCGGTTAACCATTTGTGCTCTGCGTGTGTGCTTTTGTGCTCATTTCCTGTGTGTTTAGCAGCAATGAGGATGTATTTCATGTCCTCATTTCCTGAGTGTGTTGCAGCAATGAGGATGTATTTCATGTGCTCATTTCCTGAGTGTGTTGCAGCAATGAGGATGTATTTCATGTGCTCATTTCCTGAGTGTGTTGCAGCAATGAGGATGTGTTTCATGTGCTCATTTCCTGAGTGTGTTGCAGCAATGAGGATGTGTTTCATGTGCTCATTTCCTGAGTGTGTTGCAGCAATGAGGATGTGTTTCAATGTGCTCATTTCCTGAGTGTGTTGCAGCAATGAGGATGTGTTTCATGTGCTCATTTCCTGAGTGTGTTGCAGCAATGAGGATGTGTTTCAATGTGCTCATTTCCTGAGTGTGTTGCAGCAATGAGGATGTGTTTCATGTGCTCATTTCCTGAGTGTGTTGCAGCAATGAGGATGTGTTTCAATGTGCTCATTTCCTGAGTGTGTTGCAGCAATGAGGATGTGTTTCAATGTGCTCATTTCCTGAGTGTGTTGCAGCAATGAGGATGTGTTTCAATGTGCTCATTTCCTGAGTGTGTTGCAGCAATGAGGATGTGTTTCAATGTGCTCATTTCCTGAGTGTGTTGCAGCAATGAGGATGTGTTTCAATGTGCTCATTTCCTGAGTGTGTTGCAGCAATGAGGATGTGTTTCAATGTGCTCATTTCCTGAGTGTGTTGCAGCAATGAGGATGTGTTTCAATGTGCTCATTTCCTGAGTGTGTTGCAGCAATGAGGATGTGTTTCAATGTGCTCATTTCCTGAGTGTGTTGCAGCAATGAGGATGTGTTTCAATGTGCTCATTTCCTGAGTGTGTTGCAGCAATGAGGATGTGTTTCAATGTGCTCATTTCCTGAGTGTGTTGCAGCAATGAGGATGTGTTTCAATGTGCTCATTTCCTGAGTGTGTTGCAGCAATGAGGATGTGTTTCAATGTGCTCATTTCCTGAGTGTGTTGCAGCAATGAGGATGTGTTTCAATGTGCTCATTTCCTGAGTGTGTTGCAGCAATGAGGATGTGTTTCAATGTGCTCATTTCGTGATGGACATCGGAGCTGATATGGGGATAAGTTGCAGCTTCCCAGCAGCACTGATTTTCAGCCTCACCGAGGCCCGATGTCGCACTATGGAATGAAAAGAACAAAACGCAGTCTTAACGCCAAACAATTTGCAATTTTGCAGCGCAGCAGCACTGATAGATTAAAGAGCTGTAGATTCGATACACTCCGAGCCTCTGCAGTTCTGCTTTCTCTCTCCACTCTCACCTCTCAGTCATTCATCTCCCAATTAGCAGATTGTAGCCACCAATCAACAGTTGGTAGCGCTGGTCGCAGCTGCTGCGCAAGCAAATACTTGTTGCAAAAGAGTAGAAATCGAAAGCAGAAGAAAGCAAGCAAGTGCTTGGGAATTGCAGATTGCTTCTGTGAAGCTGGAAGCCTTAATTTAATGATACAGTCTTCCCGGGCTTATAGGGCGATTCCCACGACATCAAGTAGTGTTTCTGCGTATGTCTAGACGGTACCGAGGCATAAGAAAAATAAACAGGCGACTCCAATACAGTGTGAACTGCTGCAGTTTGCAACAGGCAGGGCAGAGCAAAAGTAAAATTAAGTAAACTGGGATCCACAGAACAACAATTTTGCTAATCTGGGGACGGGTTCAAGCAGGTCACCATCAGATGCAACAGCAAGATTAGCATGTAAAGCATGTATGGGATCTGCCCAAACTCCCGCAACTGACCCCCCTGTCACTCAGCCTCCAATCAGCCTGTCCCTGTCTGCGTGGCAACACAGCAAAGCAAAACAGTAGCCTAAACACATCGTATACTGATATAAGGCATGTTGATCTGCAACCTGGAATTCTGGGGTGGTGGGCGCGGATGTCCTACTGAGTGAGTGAACTGTGTACCTGGAATCCAAGGTGGGGGTGGGCGGATCTCCTGCCGAGTCAGTGAACTGTGTACCTGGAATCCAAGGTGGGGGTGGGCGGATCTCCTGCCGAGTCAGTGAACTGTGTACCTGGAATCCAAGGTGAAGGTGGGCGGATGTCCCGCTGAGTCAGTGAACTGTGTACCTGGAATCCAAGGTGAAGGTGGGCGGATGTCCCGCTGAGTCAGTGAACTGTGTACCTGGAATCCAAGGTGGGGGTGGGCGGATGTCCCGCTGAGTCAGTGAACTGTGTATCTGGAATCCAAGGTGGGGGTGGGCGGATGTCCCGCTGAGTCAGTGAACTGTGTATCTGGAATCCAAGGTGGGGGTGGGCGGATGTCCCGCTGAGTCAGTGAACTGTGTACCTGGAATCCAAGGTGGGGGTGGGCGGATCTCCTGCCGAGTGAGTGAACTGTGTACCTGGAATCCAAGGTGAAGGTGGGCGGATGTCCCGCTGAGTCAGTGAACTGTGTACCTGGAATCCAAGGTGAAGGTGGGCGGATGTCCCGCTGAGTCAGTGAACTGTGTACCTGGAATCCAAGGTGAAGGTGGGCGGATGTCCCGCTGAGTGAGTGAACTGTGTACCTGGAATCCAAGGTGGGGGTGGGCGGATGTCCCGCTGAGTCAGTGAACTGTGTACCTGGAATCCAAGGTGGGGGTGGGCGGATCTCCCGCTGAGTGAGTGAACTGTGTACCTGGAATCCAAGGTGAAGGTGGGCGGATGTCCCGCTGAGTCAGTGAACTGTGTACCTGGAACCGAGTCATAAATGCCAAACCATGCGAGGGGCTCTCTGGCAGCTTGAAGAGGCCCCAGTTACCAGAGGCTTGCATTATTAGTCCCATTATTTTATTACCGCGGTCTATAGACAACAGATGGCAACAAAAGTACATCCGAGGCGATGAAAAATGCAAAAAAGCAACAGAGAAAAATCCGAAGGAGATGCAGACGATGCCATTCTGAAGTCAAGACTTGGGTGGCCAACCTTTGTCGCAATAAATCTGTTGTCAAGTTCCGGCGAGGAGGAGAGGCTTCTGACATGGGTGGGTGATAAAGGTTTTAGCCTGTGGTCTCGGTGCTGCACCTGGTAATTCCTTCACTTTGTTTGGCAGAAAATAAGGAGGTAGCTTATTGTGTACTTTTAGAGGGTGATGGCTGTGGCACGCTGAGGAGCCCCAATCACCCACAATCACTCACACCCCAATGACCCACACCCCAATCACCCCAATCACCCACAATCACTCACACCCCAATGACCCACACCCCAATCACCCCAATCACCCACAATCACTCACACCCCAATGACCCACACCCCAATTACCCCAATCACCCACAATCACTCAAACTCCAATGACCCACACCCCAATCACCCCAATCACCCACAATCACTCACACTAAAATGACCCACACCCCAATCACCCACAATCACTCACCCCAATGACCCACACCCCAATCACCCCAATCACCCACAATCACTCACACCCCAATGACCCACACCCCAATCACCCCAATCACCCACACCCCAATCACCCGAATCATCCCAATCACCCACACCTTAATCACCCCAATCACCCGAATCACCCACACCCCAATCACCCGAATCATCCCAATCACCCACACCTTAATCACCCAATCACCCGAATCATCCCAATCACCCACACCTTAATCACCCGAATCACCCCAATCACCCACACCCCAATCACCCACACCCCAATCACCCCAGTCGCACACACCCCAGTCGCACACACCCCAGTCGCACACACCCAATCGCACACACCCCAATCGCACACACCCCAATCGCACACACCCCAATCGCACACACCCCAATCGCACACACTCCAGTCGCACACACCCCAATCGCACACACCCCAATCGCACACACTCCAGTCGCACACACCCCAATCGCACACACTCCAGTCGCACACACCCCAATCGCACACACCCCAGTCGCACACACCCCAATCGCACACACCCCAGTCGCACACACCCCAATCGCACACACCCCAATCGCACACACCCAATCGCACACACCCCAATCGCACACACCCCAATCGCACACACTCCAGTCGCACACACCCCAATCGCACACACCCCAGTCGCACACACCCCAATCGCACACACTCCAGTCGCACACACCCCAATCGCACACACTCCAGTCGCACACACCCCAATCGCACACACTCCAGTCGCACACACCCAAATCGCACACACCCAGTGGCACACACCCCAATCGCACACACTCCAGTCGCACACACCCCAATCGCACACATCCCAGTCGCACACACCCCAATCGCACACACTCCAGTCGCACACACCCCAATCGCACACACCCCAATCGCACACACTCCAGTCGCACACACCCAATCGCACACACCCCAATCGCACACACCCCAGTCGCACACACCCCAATCACCCACACCTAGTAATCCATTCCCCAGCTTCAAAGCTTCATCCTGAGTGGTGGAAGGCTCGCTCTCACCAGAGAAAGCAAAGACATTCCTGACACTGGCAATGGGTCTTCAACACCCTTTTCCCCTTGCCTGCTGCTGGCGGAATGCGCCATCTTAACTAATTAATCCCAATTGGCACTCGACACGGAGAAGATTCTCTCCCCCGTTGTCTCTAGCAAACTGTGATGCAGCGCGCAGCTTCCCAGGAATCAGCGGGATCTTGAAGAAAAAACTATTCGCTGGGGAGGCCGCGTTCCCAGTGGCAACACTGGAAGGGGGGCACTGACCCCCCTGCCAGCGCCAGTTGTCAAATATGTTTTTTCCCGCGCAAAAACCAGCTGCTACGCCGGGTCAGCAGCATTTCTTCTAGGAGAAGAGGATGAACATTCCAGCAAAGCTGATGCTGCAGGCGACTTGCGGCGCGTGCGAGACGCCCGCCTTTTGCCAGATGCAACGGAAAACCGATACGAGTATGGAAGTCGGGTGACTCCTTGGCATTGGCCGCACTAGGTCGTTGGTGCTTTGATGGCGAGCGGGGACCTGGGATGATGTTCTTAGATTGATTCTTGTACTGTCTGGCTGGCTCTTAGTTAGATTCTTGTACAGTCTGGCTGGTTTTCAAATGGATTCTTGTACAGTCTGGCTGGTTTTCAAATGGATTCTTGTACAGTCTGGCTGGCTCTCAATTGGATTCTTGTACAATCTAGCTGGTTCTCAATTGGATTCTTGTACAGTCTGGCTGGCTCTCAGTTGGATTCTTGTACAGTCTGGCTGGCTCTCAATTGGATTCTTGTACAATCTAGCTGGTTCTCAATTGGATTCTTGTACAGTCTGGCTGGCTCTTAGTTAGATTCTTGTACAGTGTGGCTGGTTTTCAATTGGATTCTTGTGCAGTGTGGCTGGTTCTCAATTGGATTCTTGTACAGTCTGGCTGGCTCTCAGTTGGATTCTTGTACAGTCTGGCTGGTTCTCAATTGGATTCTTGTACAGTCTGGCTGGCTCTCAATTGGATTCTTGTACTGTCTGGCTGGCTCTCAATTGGATTCTTGTACAATCTAGCTGGTTCTCAATTGGATTCTTGTACAGTCTGGCTGGCTCTTAGTTAGATTCTTGTACAGTCTGGCTGGTTTTCAAATGGATTCTTGTACAGTCTGGCTGGCTCTCAATTGGATTCTTGTACAATCTAGCTGGTTCTCAATTGGATTCTTGTACAGTCTGGCTGGCTCTCAGTTGGATTCTTGTACAGTCTGGCTGGCTCTCAGTTGGATTCTTGTACAGTCTGGCTGGCTCTCAGTTGGATTCTTGTACAATCTAGCTGGTTCTCAATTGGATTCTTGTACAGTCTGGCTGGCTCTCAGTTGGATTCTTGTACAATCTGGCTGGCTCTCAGTTGGATTCTTGCACAATCTGGCTGGCTCTCAGTTGGATTCTTGTACAGTCTGGCTGGCTCTCAATTGGATTCTTGTACAGTCTGGCTGGCTCTCAATTGGATTCTTGTACTGTCTGGCTGGCTCTCAATTGGATTCTTGTACAATCTAGCTGGTTCTCAATTGGATTCTTGTACAGTCTGGCTGGCTCTCAGTTGGATTCTTGTACAGTCTGGCTGGCTCTCAGTTTGATTCTTGTACAGTCTGGCTGGTTCTCAATTGGATTCTTGTACAGTCTGGCTGGCTCTCAATTGGATTCTTGTACAGTCTGGCTGGCTCTCAATTGGATTCTTGTACTGTCTGGCTGGCTCTCAATTGGATTCTTGTACAATCTAGCTGGTTCTCAATTGGATTCTTGTACAGTGTGGCTGGTTTTCAATTGGATTCTTGTGCAGTGTGGCTGGTTTTCAATTGGAATCTTGTACAGTGTGGCTGGTTTTCAATTGGATTCTTGTACAGTCTGGCTGGCTCTCAATTGGATTCTTGTACAGTCTGGCTGGCTCTCAGTTGGATTCTTGTACAGTCTGGCTGGCTCTCAATTGGATTCTTGTACAATGTAGCTGGTTCTCAATTGGATTCTTGTACAATCTAGCTGGTTCTCAATTGGATTCTTGTACAATGTGGCTGGTTCTCAATTGAATTCTTGTACAGTCTGGCTGGCTCTCAATTGGATTCTTGTACAATGTAGCTGGTTCTCAATTGGATTCTTGTACAGTCTGGCTGGCTCTCAATTGGATTCTTGTACAGTCTGGCTGGCTCTCAATTGGATTCTTGTACAATGTAGCTGGTTCTCAATTGGATTCTTGTACAATCTAGCTGGTTCTCAATTGGATTCTTGTACAATGTGGCTGGTTCTCAATTGAATTCTTGTACAGTCTGGCTGGCTCTCAATTGGATTCTTGTATAATGTTTGGTTGTCACTGGAAAACAGTGCCTTAAAATGCTTGCTAAATATCGTCAGCGAGTGTCACTGCACACTCTACGAGTTGGAAGGAATGTCTATGGCTAAAGCTCCCTTGCTAGGGTTCACACGCTGGATGATTCCCCGGGGGAACACCCGAGAATCCACAGCCAAAAAGCACACAACGAGCCAGGACTATTTTTTGCCAAAGAAACACGCCACACAAAAAAAGATACTGACGAACGGTGCGAAAGTAAGTCGGTAAGTTCGAGCCTAATAACTGTGTTGTCAACATCGGCTTTGCGTAGTTGTTATATGTATGTATGCGGTTTGCAGCCCAGATTCTATGGAAGGTTGGGCTATCAAGAATCCAAAATAGCGCTGTTTTCTCCGCAAATGGCTTTAAAAAATTTTCGGAGAATTGCGCAGGTCCGAAATTCGCAGATGTTCGAAATGGGAGAAAATCGGTTCTGCCGTGGCTGTTGTGAGGCGATCTGCCTGTAACATAAAGTATTAACCGTAAGCTGAGGGCACCCTCCTTAACAGCACCCTCCTTCCCTAACAGCACCCTCCCTAACAGCACCCTCCCTAACAGCAACCTCCCTAACAGCAACCTCCCTAACAGCACCCTCCCTAACAGCACCCTCCCTAACAGCACCCTCCCTAACAGCACCCTCCTTCCCTAACAGCACCCTCCCTAACAGCACCCTCCCTAACAGCACCCTCCCTAACAGCACCCTCCCTAACAGCACCCTCCCTAACAGCACCCTCCCTAACAGCAACCTCCCTAACAGCACCCTCCCTAACAGCAACCTCCCTAACAGCAACCTCCCTAACAGCACCCTCCTTCCCTAACAG
Organism: Macrostomum lignano; assembly: GCA_002269645.1. NCBI lineage: Eukaryota > Metazoa > Platyhelminthes > Macrostomidae > Macrostomum > Macrostomum lignano. The sequence goes on along the minus strand of NIVC01001646.1, from coordinate 69,436 downwards.
CACCCTCCCTAACAGCACCCTCCCTAACAGCACCCTCCCTAACAGCACCCTCCCTAACAGCACCCTCCCTAACAGCACCCTCCCTAACAGCAACCTCCCTAACAGCACCCTCCCTAACAGCAACCTCCCTAACAGCAACCTCCCTAACAGCACCCTCCCTAACCGCACCCTCCCTAACAGCACCCTCCCTAACAGCAACTTCCCTAACAGCACCCTCCCTAACAGCAACCTCCCTAACAGCACCCTCCCTAACAGCACCCTCCCTAACAGCAACCTCCCTAACAGCACCCTCCCTAACAGCAACCTCCCTAACAGCACCCTCCCTAACAGCACCCTCCCTCCCTAACAGCACCCTCCCTAACAGCACCCTCCCTAACAGCACCCTCCCTAACAGCACCTTCCCTAACCGCACCCTCCCTAACAGCACCCTCCCTAACAGCACCCTCCCTAACAGCACCCTCCTTCCCTAACAGCACCCTCCCTAACAGCACCCTCCCTAACAGCACCCTCCCTAACAGCACCCTCCCTAACAGCACCCTCCCTAACAGCAACCTCCCTAACAGCACCCTCCCTAACAGCAACCTCCCTAACAGCAACCTCCCTAACAGCACCCTCCCTAACCGCACCCTCCCTAACAGCACCCTCCCTAACCGCACCCTCCCTAACAGCACCCTCCCTAACAGCACCCTCCCTCCCTAACAGCACCCTTCCTCCCTAACAGCACCCTCCCTCCCTAACAGCACCCTCCCTCCCTAACAGCACCCTTCCTCCCTAACAGCACCCTCCCTCCCTAACAGCACCCTCCCTCCCTAACAGCACCCTCCCTCCCTAACAGCACCCTCCCTCCCTAACAGCACCCTCCCTCCCTAACAGCACCCTCCCTCCCTAACAGCACCCTTCCTCCCTAACAGCACCCTCCCTAACAGCACCCTCCCTAACAGCACCCTCCCTCCCTAGCCTTCTCGAACAGCAGTTCTATTGAAATTCAGATAGAAATTCTGCACCTCCTGAGGCTCCTTGTTGCTCAGTTCTTAGCTCTTCGCCCGAACTGGCACTGAACTGGCACTGAACTGGCACTGAACTGGCACTGAACTGGCACTGAACTGGCACTGAACTGGCACTGAACTGGCACTGAACTGGCACTGAACTGGCACTGAACTGGCACTGAACTGGCACTGAACTGGCACTGAACTGGCACTGAACTGGCACTGAACTGGCACTGAACTGGCACTGAACTGGCACTGAACTGGCACTGAACTGGCACTGAACTGGCACTGAAATGGCACTGAACTGGCACTGAACTGGCACTAAACTGGCACTAAACTGGCACTGAAATGGCACTGAACTGGCACTGAACTGGCACTGAACTGGCACTGAACTGGCACATTTCCAACTTGACCCGATGACCCAAAGCTGACCTGCTGGCAAGCCCCGCCCACTTCCGTTCTGAAGCTGTGTGGAGATCACCAGGAAAAAAAATCAACTCCCAAATGGCCACCCAAGTCGAGCGTGAAAAAAAAACCGCCTCATCTCCCCAAAGCTCCTAAAAAAGCCTCTAAAGGAAGTCGCAGTTATGTTTCGCTAAAGCAGATTTTTTCAACTTACCAAAAAAATTTTCTGCTTGTGCTTTTGGAGTTTTTGACCAACAGGAAACTGACTCAGCCAGTGGCCAGCCGGATAAATGATGTAATTCTGCTCCAACATCATTTTATCCCATTGTATTCTGAGGGCTTTTTTACACCCCACTAGAGAGAGAGAGAGAGAGAGAATTGAAAAGGAACAAAAAGTTTTAGCACGCAACTTGCAAATTGTGGGTAAGCGGACCTCAGCTAACTTCATTTCTTAGAATATTTCCCGTCTCGGTAGTGTATTTTATTTTTTACGTTAACACAGCCTCCAATACTGTTTCTCTTAGAAACAAATTGTCGCATCCGTTTCACAGGACCTCTCCAGTTATTAGGCTTTGGCATTCAATGTAAAATTGGTAACTAAGCTTGTTGGTTTAGTTAAACTGCCGGAAAGCGTCCCTTTCCAGGTTCTTTTTATTTTAGTACTCCATGTCTCTGAACCTTTTCAGATAATAACTACAAGTAGTTTATCTCCATCCCGGATTGGTGCACAGCAGAGACCTCTGCTGCCATTGGCTGGGCCATCCTGCCTTCTTCCACTTTCCTGTAAGCTAAAATGGCTCGAGGAGTTGTGTGCGCGCCTTCACAAGCCATCAAGTGATTCCAGTTTAAGCAGCCAAATAGACAAATTTGTAGATTGCTTCTCAATGCACTCTTTGACATTCGGGCTTCGGAGTTTGCGATAATAATTTCATTATTATTGTGAAATCGTTTCAACTTTGTGATACCACCTTGTCTGCCTGAAGGGTCTGCGGTCATCTGAACCTGGTGAGTTCTGGTTGTTTAAACCTATCCTTGTCCTTATAAACAGTTTCTGGTCCATAGGGACAGGGTTTCTGGTTTATAGGGACAGGTTTCTGGTTTATAGGGACAGGGTTTCTGGTCCATAGGGACAGGGTTTCTGGTTTATAGGGACAGGTTTTCTGGTTTATAGGGACAGGTTTTCTGGTTTATAGGGACAGGTTTCTGGTTTATAGGGACAGGTTTCTGGTTTATAGGGACAGGTTTTCTGGTTTATAGGGACAGGTTTCTGGTTTATATAGACAGGGTTTCTGGTTTATAGGGACAGGGTTTCTGGTTTATAGGGACAGGGTTTCTGGTTTATATAGACAGGGTTTCTGGTTTATAGGGACAGGGTTTCTGGTTTATATGGACAGGGTTTCTGGTTTATAGGGACAGGGTTTCTGGTTTATAGGGACAGGTTTCTGGTTTATAGGGACAGGGTTTCTGGTTTATAGGGACAGGGTTTCTGGTTTATAGGGACAGGGTTTCTGGTTTATAGGGACAGGGTTTCTGGTTTATAGGGACAGGGTTTCTGGTTTATATGGACAGGGTTTCTGGTTTATAGGGACAGGGTTTCTGGTTTATAGGGACAGGGTTTCTGGTTTATAGGGACAGGTTTCTGGTTTATAGGGACAGGGTTTCTGGTTTATAGGGACAGGGTTTCTGGTTTATAGGGACAGGGTTTCTGGTTTATAGGACAGGTTTCTGGTTTATAGGGACAGGGTTTCTGGTTTATATGGACAAGGTTTCTGGTTAATAGGGACAGGGTTTCTGGTTTATATGGACAAGGTTTCTGGTCCATAGGGACAGGGCATCTGGATTATAGGGACAGGGTTTCTGGTTTATATGGACAGGGTTTCTGGTTTATATGGACAGGGTTTCTGGTTTATAGGGACAGGGTTTCTGGTTTATATGGACAGGGTTTCTGGTTTATATGGACAGGGTTTCTGGTTTATATAGACAGGGTTTCTGGTTTATATGGACAGGGTTTCTGGTTTATATGGACAGGGTTTCTGGTTTATAGGGACAGGGTTTCTGGTTTATAGGGACAGGGTTTCTGGTTTATGCAATTTCATAATAATTTTGTTAATTGTTTCAAAAATAATTCATATCGACTCCATCAGATTCAAAGCTGCAGATAGTGGGCAGAACAAAGTATCACAGAGCATTTGCCGACTTGCTTTGTAGAGTATATGTCAGCGGCTTGAAGGAGAGCTTGACTTCTCTAACCCTTTGGGCTCCCCTTGTCTCCCGATCTCCCCCTCTCTCTCTCTCTCTCTCATCTCCCATGTCGCGCGCGCAACACGAAGGTCAGGTTGTGTAGAAGCGGCGCCGCTCCCTCCCCCGGTCAGGTAAAACTCAGGCCACCAGACGGACTGTCTCCACGCCCCAAGCCATCCATCACAGGGCGACAGACTGATAGTCGTCAGAGCGGTTTTAGCAACCGGCCAGCAGCAGCGGTAACCTGAAATCTGCTATTTACTATATAATATAGGCTTATAGTTAGTTTTTTATAAACTCCGAAGCTGCTAAACCTATAAGCCATATCCAACTGCCCATCATACTCTTTATGGGGCTTACCTGTGTTGCTGCCCGGATGGTGCCGCGAACAAAGCGCTATGGCAGCAGCTCGGTGTGTTGATGACCCCTAATTGATCATTGTTTAAACCATGAGAACTCAACAGTTTATATGGGGGATGTAGGGAGACCAGCTGAGGAACTTTTCTATTCCTACAGGGGACTGGCAGAGAGAGTAGAGGTGAGAGGTAAGGGGAGGAGAGAGAGTAGAGGTGAGAGGTAAGGGGAGGAGAGAGAGTAGAGGTGAGAGGTAAGGGGAGGAGAGAGAGTAGAGGTGAGAGGTAAGGGGAGGAGAGAGAGTAGAGGTGAGAGGTAAGGGGAGGAGAGAGAGTAGAGGTGAGAGGTAAGGGGAGGAGAGAGAGTAGAGGTGAGAGGTAAGGGGAGGAGAGAGAGTAGAGGTGAGAGGTAAGGGGAGGAGAGAGAGTAGAGGTGAGAGGTAAGGGGAGGAGAGAGAGTAGAAGTGAGAGGTAAGGGGAGGAGAGAGAGTAGAAGTGAGAGGTAAGGGGAGGAGAGAGAGTAGAGGTGAGAGGTAAGGGGAGGAGAGAGAGTAGAAGTGAGAGGTAAGGGGAGGAGAGAGAGTAGAGGTGAGAGGTAAGGGGAGGAGAGAGAGTAGAGGTGAGAAGTAAGGGGAGGAGAGAGAGTAGAGGTGAGAGGTAAGGGGAGGAGAGAGAGTAGAGTTTATAGATAAGGAGAGGAGAGAGATAGATAGAGAAGAGTTTAGAGAACCATTGGCAAAAGAAAAAGAAGGCAGTGGAAGATTAGGGAGATTCCTTGGGATTCCTACACACATTCAGTCTGATCGGCAGTAACAATTCTATTAAAATTTTGGCACCCCAAGAGAAAGGAAAAATGGCATTAGAAAAGTTTTGTATTGTAAAATGCTATCTTAAACTGAGCTACAGATTTTAACAGAGTTTCCAAGATCTGTATCGTACGGTCCCCCAGGTGTACATAGCTTTAACTTTCCCTTGTCTTTTCCCAGTCCCCTAATTGCCGAAATCCTATACTCATTAAGCGATGCAAACTGTTAAGCAGTGCACAACATCTATGCGAGGAAATTCAATACCAACAACTGAAAGATTCAAAGCACCAGTCAGCGATGGGGCTTGAGTTGCATCAACAGATTTGCGTAATTCAATCAACTTCAATACAGTCACTTTTTGTCTGGATAAAAAGCTTTTCAAATAGAATATTTTTTCATTCTTGCTTTCTATAGCTGTGGGGTGGGCAGAAATGCTTGTTACTTGAAGCAAAATTAGCTCACAATGTAAAAGAAGACTTGTTGCAGTCGCACGTGCTCTGCTTTGAAGTTCGGGTGCGTTAAGGCGGCTCGACCCGTTTGTTTGTTTGCGTGTCAACTGAAATTCTTGCCTCGCAACTGACACCTGGGGAAGCAGTCAAAAGTGTAGACACAGGGGTATAAAATTCCCCAGATTTGACGCCCAGAGTGGGACAGAAAATGACATGCGTGACTGGAGACGCTAATGGATATATACGACTTTGCTTGTTTGAAAGAAATTTGAAAAAATATTGAACTTGGAAAGGATTGTGGAACAAAATTGAAAAGAATAGACAGATTGGATTTTTTTAAATGAACTTAACACAGAAAAATATGAGCAGTCATAGGGAGTGGCTAGGAGGCCAGAAATAGCTCATAATACAGAATTGAAATAAAATGTTAGAAGAGTAGAGAGAGTTCTATGGACCCACACTGCAGATAAGTCAAAGAGTAGAGAGTAGACAGATAAGGTGAGAGGTAGGGAAAGGAGAGAGAGAGGGAGTAGAGGTGAGAGAGTAGAAATGAGAGAGAGAGAGAGAGAGAGAAAGAGAGAGAGGAGAGAGAGGTGAGATAGTAGAGGTGAGGGAGAGTAGAGGTGAGAGAGTGGAGTAGAGGTGAGAGAGAAGCGTAGAGGTGAGAGTCGAGGTGAAAGATTAGAGGTGAGAGAGTAGAGGTGAGAGTAAATGTGATAAAGAAAGAGAGAATAGAGGTGAGAGTAGAGGTGAGAGAAAGAGTGGAGGTGAGAGTAGAGGTGAGAGGGTAGAGATGAGAGAGTAGAGGTGAGATTAGAGGTGAGAGAGGTTAGAAGTGAGAGAGTAGAGGTGAGAGTAGAGATGAAAGAGCGAGAGAGGCGGAGAGAAACATTAAACAGACGGAGAAAGGCACAGAGTGTGAAATTAGCAGAGGTGATAAAGAAGGTCAAACTAGTCGATAGCTGCAGATCAAAGTTCGCAGCAAATGCAGCCAACGGTCTCCACAGGCAACCCTGAACCCAATGATGAAGCTGTCTACAGACCGCTGGTCTCTTATCACCCGGTTGGCATCTCCGGATGGCCGGGCGGCAGGCTTTCAAATCGGGCCTTGTTGACACTGCTGGGACCTGTTTACTGTGTGTACTGTGGGAGGCCACAGTTCCTCAGTCTTTGCACAGACACAGATTTTTTCTCTATCTAACAAACAGAGCGGGGGGACCCACCGGACGGCTGGCTGGACGGACCCTGATGGTCGAAAATTATTTTTACACTTGCCGCCACGGGTGGTCGTAGTTGCGTAATTCATTACATTTATTACATTGGCATGCCGATAGCATCAGCGGGTTGATCAGCTTACAGCATCTTGATAGGAACAGACTGGAGCTTCCCAAGCTGAGGATCTGCTTTGGCGAGCACTTTCCCAATCCAGAATATGATTTGTGAATATTCTATAGTTTGTGAATACTCTATAGTTTGTGAATACTCAATAGTTTGTGAATACTGTATAGTTTGTGAATGCTCTATAGTTTGTGAATATTCTATAGTTTGTGAATATTATATAGTTTGTGAATACTCTATAGTTTGTGAATACTCTATAGTTTGTGAATACTCTATAGTTTGTGAATACTCAATAGTTTGTGAATACTGTATAGTTTGTGAATACTGTATAGTTTGTGAATACTCTATAGTTTGTGAATACTGTATAGTTTGTGAATACTCTATAGTTTGTGAATACTCAATAGTTTGTGAATACTGTATAGTTTGTGAATGCTCTATAGTTTGTGAATATTCTATAGTTTGTGAATATTATATAGTTTGTGAATACTCTATAGTTTGTGAATACTCTATAGTTTGTGAATACTCTATAGTTTGTGAATACTCAATAGTTTGTGAATACTGTATAGTTCGTGAATACTGTATAGTTTGTGAATACTCTATAGTTTGTGAATACTGTATAGTTTGTGAATACTCTATAGTTTGTGAATACTCAATAGTTTGTGAATACTGTATAGTTTGTGAATGCTCTATAGTTTGTGAATATTCTATAGTTTGTGAATATTATATAGTTTGTGAATACTCTATAGTTTGTGAATACTCTATAGTTTGTGAATACTCTATAGTTTGTGAATACTCTATAGTTTGTGAATACTGTATAGTTTGTGAATACTGTATAGTTTGTGAATACTCTATAGTTTGTGAATACTCTATAGTTTGTGAATACTCTATAGTTTGTGAATATTCTATAGTTTGTGAATATTATATAGTTTGTGAATACTGTATAGTTTGTGAATATTCTATAGTATGTGAATACTCTATAGTTTGTGAATATTCTATAGTTTGTGAATACTGTATAGTTTGTGAATACTCTATAGTTTGTGAATACTCTATAGTTTGTGAATATTCTATAGTTTGTGAATATTATATAGTTTGTGAATACTGTATAGTTTGTGAATATTCTATAGTATGTGAATACTCTATAGTTTGTGAATATTCTATAGTTTGTGAATACTGTATAGTTTGTGAATACTCTATAGTTTGTGAATATTCTATAGTTTGTGAATACTGTATAGTTTGTGAATACTCTATAGTTTGTGAATATTCTATAGTTTGTGAATACTGTATAGTTTGTGAATATTATATAGTTTGTGAATACTCTATAGTTTGTGAATATTCTATAGTTTGTGAATACTCTATAGTTTGTGAATATTCTATAGTTTGTGAATACTGTATAGTTTGTGAATATTATATAGTTTGTGAATACTCTATAGTTTGTGAAAATTCTATAGTTTGTGAATACTCTATAGTTTGTGAATACTCTTGAGATGAAGGTTAGGGCTGGAGCACACACAGGAACGCAATTCCCAATGCACTATCCCATATTATAAGCAGGGCCTGAGCGGACTTGGAGAAGTGTGAAACCCGAGTTTCGTGCGAGCCCCGATAGCCGAATGTCCCAGTTTCTGGCTCTCCGTCATCCCCCCCCACCACGCCGCCTTCAATAAACTGGGACAACAAAGAGGCTAAAATTACTGGAAGCGAAAACTACGCTGCAGATTTTTGAAGAGGAAAACTGAGATTGGGGTGTGAGAGGGGGATTTCTCTTCCCGCAGAGGCCGTTTGCAGCAGACATCCCCCATGGCGCGACACCGGAAACCCCCCCCCCCTCATTCCCAGCTTCGTGGGACAGTTCTGTCCCGAAAGTAGGCAATGGCTGCAGAAAGTTCGCAAATCGCACCTGCCTCCAATATTGGTAAAAAATTTAACTCTGACAGTCCCCCCTTCCCGGTTTGACCTCTGGGATGACCCCCAACCACTCTCCGAGTCCTTTGTTCTTGCCGACCTTGCCCGGCTCTGCTGTTTGCCCTTGTCAAATTTGTAGGCGAAAGCTGCTGGCTGACTCTCGGGGAAAACAAACAACTGCCAATTGGGGTGTGAATGAGCACAGACTAAGCTGATGGAGGGGGTGGGGTGGGGTGGCTCAAGAGTTGCTGCTTTGCCAAAGAGATGAAGGATCCAGATTATCGCTCAGTAATAACCTGCATTCGATTATCGCCTGTGGACAAATATAAACCGCCCCATCAGCGCCCCGATTAAGTCTCAGCTGCCCTAAGGGACTCGGCTTAGCAGCCAATTCCAAAAAGGGGATTTCATCAGAGAAGGGGATTTCACCAACTGCTGGCTCCTTCGGCTGCTGAGCTCGGGGGCAAGCCGGTGCGGTACCCATTGCTGCATGAAATCTTATCCCCTTCACAATCCCTCAGATGATCTGGGATATTAATTCCCAGTTAAAGACAGGTAAAAATCCCCCCTCATCACCCTTGATCACCGCCAGCGGTGCCCGAGCAAATCAAATGGGGAGGGGAGGAATATAAAATTTCGATCATTTAATCCGCCTTTGTCTTCTAGAAATTCTCGTTCGTTAACTTATCCAGCCCCTGCTTCTCTGTTCCCTCTCTGATCCCCATCCAGGTCTTTGTCCGAGCTGCGGACAGGGAGGGTGCAGTTTAGCGGAAACGGTCTCTCAGACAGAGGGAAAATTTCCCGAATCCTGCAGCAGCAGACCGAAATCTATTACAAAGCAAAGCCGACAAGAAACTGCACACGCGCCGTAGCAGTGATTGACTGGAGAGGTTGAGCGAGAGTTCGCGCTCATCCCGCATCCTTTTGGGGGGTTGGGTCTGATGGGGGAGGAGGGTGAGGCGGCGGTGAGTCTGACGCTAAAATCTTCCTCACGCTCAGTAATCAGAGATAGCGGTAGAGTGAGAAGGCAGACGAGAAGAGAAGGAAGACGGTGGTTACGTCACAATCCCGCTGAGAAACCGTGAGGGATCGCCCTGGCCAGACAGCCATCCCCCTCGAGCCATTCGCTGAGCAGGATGTCTGAGGCTGGCGATATCGGGGCTCCGCCTCTGCATCTTCCTGTCTCCTTCACTCCCACGAAGTTCGGCAGCTTTCGACATGAATTCACCGCCCGGCCATCTTGTCCTGTTTGCTTCAACTCATTTTCCTGTCAGATTGAAGGAGCTGCAGGGCGGCGCAGGTTCCGGGGCTGCGGATTGGGGCATGATTGGGATCAAAAACTAACTGTGAGGGGATTTGAGGGCCGGACCCGAGGGGATCTTCGTGAGGTTGGGATAATCATGCGAGCTGTGGGATATGTGATGGGAAAATAGAGGCTGGAATAGTCTCCGCCGCTTATCTGCCTGTCTAGCTCCATCTTCATCTGTCTCCCAGTCTGCTTCTTCTGGAAGAATTTCTGTTGTTGTCGCCTCTCTTCATCAAAGCTGATATCTCACTTCCTTGAGCTTCTTCTTCGGGGGAGGCCCCTCTGGGCAAGTTCGCGAAGGCTGTCGGGGGAGGTGATTGCAGCTGAGCGATCTGAGTCAGCTCGAAAATACATATGTATATATAAGCCTTGCGTTTGCGCTCTCCGCCCTCAAGATCTGCTTTGAGAATGTTCGAACTGCTCAAACTCTGTTGTTCAACAGTGACGCAACCCTTTGTCGGATAATTAATGCAGATTTTTTGAGGGCCGCTGCGGCTGACATGTCTTCCGAGATTTAGGGGGGGGGGGGGATTTTGCTCGAAATTTTAATAAGATTATTAATATCTGCTTCGCTATGGGGGGGGAGTGCTAGCTGCCTAATTGAGGGCCTGCGAGAATTGTGAGAATGAGTGTATGAGGCTAAAATGGGGAACGGGCTGGTTTGAGCAGGGTGCCGGTGCGGCAACTTCACAGCAGCCAATATCGCTGTGGGAATCGTGACACCCCCCCCTCAGTCTCTGGGGGCGTGAGAAAATCTCAATGGAGGGAACTCGGCATCCACATCCTTGCCCCGTGGACAAACAAAACAAGAGCTCCGGGATCGGAGAGGGAGAACAGCAGAAGGTTTTCGTGCCGGCGCATAATAATAATAATAACACAATAACAGCGCGCAGACTCTCGCTTGACGCCACATCAGCTCAGCCTCCCTACCTGCCCTGTCTATCTGACTGCGTCACTGCCATCGCTGAGTATGTTGGGGTTTATTTTGAGCAAAGCAAATTTCTTTAGAAAGGAAATTCCTAAAGACAGAAGTTGCAACATGCAGCCAAGCAACAGAAACCTAATGACGGGGTTTTGTCTTCAGTCAGTTGCGATACCGTGCCATTCAGATTCTGTCAGAGCCTGAAGATTTCCGGCCATTAGCACATCTCTATATCTTCTCCTCATTGTCTTGAGATATTAGACTCACCTGGCAACAATATTTTCAAGACAATACGCGTCAGACAGCAGCACAGATTTGTAGCAGCGGTTCTGTGCGGCCAGTTGTTAGACGAGGCGTGCTAATTATCCTTACCGACACCCACCGCACAGACTGAGCCTCTCTCTGTGAAGTGCCTTGCGGGCAGAACTGCTCTCTAGCAATATGCATTAGTCTATTCAAGACCCAAGTCTCAGACGACCCATTGTGTCAGCATTGCGATTTTATTCCAACCATAAGCAAAGGACAAGTTCGAAATTCTACTCACTAATGGTCAGGTCCAGTTTCTGGACAGATGGCGCCCTGAACAAGGATTTCCCTTGTCTCTCTCTCTCTCTACAGTTTTTTGCCCCACATGCGCACCGCTATTCGTGGCTTTATAGTTTTTCCGTAGTTAAGCAGTAAAAGACATGGCTGTATACGAGCATAGGTTCTCTCTCTCTCTCTCTCTCTCTCTCTCTCTCTCTCTCTCTCACTCTCAGTCTCATCCCTCAATCTCTCTCACTCAGGGCAATAATTAATATTGATCGCAAAAATTTCTACATCAGTTTCTGACACTACTATTTTTTTACTGGTTCTCTCCCAATAAAAGTGTCGCTATTATAAAAGAAGAATTAATATGCAGATATCAGAAAGAAAAAAGCCATGCAGCCCAACACAAACTAGCGTGCTTGCAATTAGAGTTTGACTGGGAGGAGATTGGCAGATTACAATCTGGGAGATTCGTCATATAACTCGACAATTTGTCATCTCTTTCTAAGAAATTGTTTTTGGGTGGGAAAATTGCGAAATGAGAAGGAGAAATTTACACCAGAAGGGATCTATGTCTGTGCTCAATGCCGCTCGATCAATCATTTATTTATTTATTCGGTTTGTCGAGACCAGGCGAGGGGGGAGAGAGATCAACACTTTCCTCCGTCTTGGAGTTTAGGGAAGGGGGAGGTCGGTTGCTGGTTCGAGTTTTTGCTGGCAGCTGCTGCTGATGGATGCTGTCCCAGTCTGTCTTTCACGTTTTCGGTTCCTGGAAATTTCTTAGTAAGCGGGTCGATTGATCCGGGTTGGGAGGGGGGGGGGCGCTTCGGGTTCCTGTCGTCTCCCTCTCGCACACACATTCGGGTCATCCCGGCTGCGCTGGCCTGAGAAATGGAGCGCACTTTGCTGTGAGCAATCTGGCATGGCCTGCTGATAGGGAGGCTAATCGGGTGGCTAATCGGATGGCTAATCGGATGGCTAATCGGATGGCTAATCGGATGGCTAATCGGATGGCTAATCGGATGGCTAATCGGGTGGCTAATCGGGTGGCTAATCGGATGGCTAATCGAATGGCTAATCGGTGGCTAATCGGATGGCTAATCGGGTGGCTAATCGGGTGGCTAATCGGATGGCTAATCAGATGGCTAATCGGGTGGCTAATCGGATGGCTAATTCCATATACTAAAAATGCTTATTATCTAATCTTCATCTAACTTTGGTCAAGCGCATAACAGTGATTCCCCCTTTAATAGGGAGTCAGATTGGGAGAGAGTCAGATTGGGGGAGAGTCAGGTTAGGGGAGAGTCAGATTGGGAGAGAGTCAGATTGGGAGAGAGTCAGATAGGGAGAGAGTCAGGTTAGGGGAGAGTCAGATTGGGAGAGAGTCAGATTGGGAGAGAGTCAGATTGGGAGAGAGTCAGATAGGGAGAGAGTCAGGTTAGGGGAGAGTCAGACTGGGAGAGAGTCAGGTTAGGGGAGAGTCAGATTGGGAGAGAGTCAGATTGGGAGAGAGTCAGATTGGGAGAGAGTCAGATAGGGAGAGAGTCAGGTTAGGGGAGAGTCAGACTGGGAGAGAGTCAGGTTGGGAGAGATTAAAACAACATGCAAAGCCCATCTTGGCCAGGTCAGTTCTGAACTAAAGTGCTTCAATGATATCTAAGAGTATAGATATCCGGGTGTCTACTTAGCCCATCAGCTCCCACCAGCAGACATACCGGTATCCGGCGCTTGATGCAAAACTGACAGAGCTTTTAAGACTAGCTAGCTCTCCTTTCTTCTAAAAGCGCAAGACTTTCTGCAGCAGTTTCTAAAATCTGGCTCAGTGGAAGCGGAGCGGAGAGAGAAAGAAAGATCTTGTTGCCAGGGCGATGTTGCTGCAAAGTTGCTTCCCAAAAATTGACAAGAGAATGATGACTGTTGTGCATAGCATTAACAATGATAATATTGTATAATAAGTGGGAATATACAGGCCCATCTGTCTTTTTAGTTTCTAACTGGGTCTGGGGGAATCTGTGTAACAATGGGGGGGGGGGGGGTTGGCAGCCGATATACGCCAGTTCCTCAAGATGATGGCAGCATATAAAAATCATAAATCTCTATTTCTGCTTCAGCCAGTGCCAGTGGGGGGTCAGGGGGCAGCATGGAAATGCTCAGCAGAAGTTACCGATGGAAGGGTTTGTACCGGCAAGTCAGAGAGGCACTGAGGCAGCGGGGGGAAGTCTCAGAGACACAATGCTTCCCTTGGCGCAGGTGAAGAATGATGCACATCCGCCTTGGCCTGACCTGCGCCCCAATGCCAGCCTGTGCTGTGCCGCAGACAGAAACCACTTAGCCCTGTTCCAGCAGCATAGGGATCTGGGGGGGGGGGTTATGGAAGGCGGATGCGCAGTCCCCATGATCAATCACAGGGCCCGCCAGACCCTGACGGACTCCTCTGCAACTGCTGTAAGCGAGACAGTCGGTCTGGACCGATTTGTAGGACATTGCTCCCAGAGCTATCATAAAAAAGCAAAGTACTTAAAACAGTTTTTTTTCTGGTTCCGCTACCTGTGTTTATTTTCTTTAATACGACGCTCGTAAAGCCAGTTTGCGTGTGCCAGAGACTGACTACTGATTGATAGACTGTATTTATGAAGAGAACCGCTGTGGTGGGCACACAGGCCCACCTGGTACTTGCACCTGCTGTCTTCAACAAGGTGCCAAGATTTGGCTGTTCTTCTTCTTTTTCCTCTTCTTCTTTTCCTGCATTCAGGGAAGCCATTTTCGAATACTTAAATAGCCGTCTTCGAATTTTGCTAGGGCGGGCTGGAAGAAGCAGTTGCTGCATTCTGTGCGGGAAATCCCCCCATTGTCTTTCACTAGTAGCTTGGAGATTGCCTCCAGATGCAGATGGATCTCCTCCATCGAAGATGCTCACACTAGGGGGTCTCCTGTTGCAACAGTTGCTGCTGCTCTCCCGCTGCTGCCTCTAGAAGCTTTCTGCTGGTCGCAGAAATCCGGAAGCTGCGACCCCCCCAGCGCCCGGTTTTCATCAGGCCTCTGTACGCTCAGTCCGTGGGATTGACAAGGTTGCGGCTATGGGGCCGATGAGCGGCCGAAAATGGCTGCGGAGACTGGGAGGAGGGTCACCGAAACGGCTTCATCATCCGAATGGATGCGCAAGCGGGGGGGGCGGCAGGGGGTGGCAGCTGCCGCGGTTA
>NIVC01001646.1:47500-52500 GCA_002269645.1 Macrostomum lignano | reverse complement strand
CTATCTATCTATCTATCTATCTATCTATCTATCTATCTATCTATCTATCTATCTATCTATCTATCTATCTATCTATCTATCTATCTATCTATCTATCTATCTATCTATCTAACATTCTGCTGCAGTAGGCAGGTCAAGGTCAGCCGAGCTCGCGGGGTCAAGCTGCTGCCGCAGCACCTGGGAACTTCACCGGTGCCTCACAATCCCAGTTATCCCCGCCGAAGCCGAAGGTGCCCCTCAGCTTCAAGCACCCATTGAGATTTGAAAGACTAAGTGGCGTACATGGGAGAGAGTTATAGAGAAAAGGATAGAGTTTTTAAAGGCGCTTCGCTCTCAACTTTTCGGGTTTCTTGACCTGAATTGGTCGCTCGGACACCTCCCTCCGGCCAGTCCCTCCCCCCCGGCCGTCCGTTCACGCACAGCTACACTCGCTATACAAGTTGATTGCTTTGCAGGCAAATTCTGCAGCTCGGCCAGGCAGCACTTGATCTCACCTGCTGTCCGAGGGGCTGCATAATTTCCTTATTCTGGCGCTCTCTCACAACTGACTTGCGACTTCCTTATTCGTGCAATTGAAAAAAATGCTTTTAATCAATGAATTCTACGGACCGCCCGGGCTGTGGCAGGAAGGCACAGATGGGGGAGGGGGCGGAGGTGCGTAGCGGCAGATATTGAAACCAATAACTACCAAAAGCAATAATTAGAAGGCCGGGTCCGGGCGGGGGGTAGGGAAAGTGAAGCTCTCTCTCTCTCTCTGCTAATCCGCGGCTGGAGGAGCGGATTAGGGCCACCCACAGAGATTCTGTTTAGTTCCAAGCCAGACGGCCTATTTGCTATCATCTGCATCATCTTCATCATCAACATCATCATCAACAGCTTCCCTGCTGCCGCCGCCTTTCAGACACGCCGGGAATTATGCTCATTCCGGCCCTCCTCTGCCTCCTGCGCCTCGCCGTCGTCACCGTTGAAGGCGATGCCGCCTGCCAGTTCACCGTAGTCGAGGAGGTGGAGCCAGGCGCCACGCTGGAGGGGCCCAACCTGTACACCGACTGCCTCAGGCTGCAACCCGCGCCGGGCGACCGCCTGACGCTCACCCAGCCGAGAGGCTTCGGCCCGGGCTGGGAGCTCGCCAGTCAGCTCGTCGTGGTCGACGATGAAGGTCGGCTGCGTTTGAAGCGACGAATCGACCGTGACAGCGCCGAGATGCACTGCCCGAACCTGCCGGAGTGTCGAAAGTCCTTCAACCTGCGGCTGGAGAACTTTGACCGGCCCAGCCCGGTCACCGTCATCCAGTTGGAGCTCGTCATCCGGGACAAAAATGACAACGCGCCAACGTTTGCTCCGCTGCACGCGCCGCTGGAGGTCACCGAGAACGTCAACGATCAGACACTGCAGCTGCCCGCCGTGACAGACCGGGACGCCGGCCTCAACGGGGCCACCCTCACTCGAATCGTGAGCATTAGCGAGCCGTCCAGGCTCAAGGTGGACCGGCTCAGTAGGGCCGACACGGCCCAGCCGCAGCTGCTGGTCGGTCCGGGGCTGGACTATGAGAAACTGCGCGGCTACAACATCACGCTGGAGGCCTGCGACAGAGCCTCACAACGGCTGTGCAACACCACCACTGTGCAGGTTGGGGGCGCCTGCTTGTAGAGCTCGCATCATTTCCCTCATCATTCCTGCATCATTCCTGCATCATTCCCCTTATTATTACCCTCATCATTCCCCTTAGCATTCCCCTCAGCATTCCCCTCATCATTCCCCTCAACATTCCCCTCAGCATTCCCCTCATCATTCCCCTCAACATTCCCCTCAGCATTCCCTCCCATCATTCCCCTCATCATTCCCCTCATCATTCTCCTCATCATTCCCTCCCATCATTCCCCTTATCATTCCCTCCCATCATTCCCCTCATCATTCCCTCCCATCATTCCCCTCATCATTCCCTCCCATCATTCCCCTCATCATTCCCTCCCATCATTCCCCTTATCATTCCCTCCCATCATTCCCCTCATCATTCCCTCCCATCATTCCCCTCATCATTCCCCTCATCATTTCTCGACGTTCCCCCTTACAACTCCCCCTCCTCCCTCCCCTCCCCAGATTCGAGTCCTGGACGTGAACGACAACTTGCCGAAGTTCAGCCAGCGCGAGTACCGCCTCGGACCCGTGTCCGAGTCCGACTACAAATCTGGCCAGAGGGTGCTGGTCGACCGTCTGAAAGCCACCGACGCCGACGACGGCGAGAACGGCCGGCTGGTGTACTCCATTGTTCCTCCCGGCGGCGAGGCCTTCGACATCGGCGCTGATGGCGATCTGTTTCTTGTCGGGCCGTTGAACGCCGCCGACCAGGCCCGGATCTCCTTCGACGTCCGCGTCTCGGACAGCGGCGCCACGCCGTTGAGCGACACCGCGCGGGTGATCATCGACGTCCTTGACGTGAACGACCACGCGCCGGAGATGTCGCTGCAGGCCCGGTCGGCGGCGCCGTCCCTCCGCGAAAACGTCGTCAACGGCCGGTTCGCCGTTCTGCGCGTCTCTGACGGCGACCTCGGCGACAACGGGCGGGTCGACTGCCGACTGACCGAGGGCGGCGACAGATTCGTCATGCGGCTGCTCCCGACTGCCAGCGAGGCGGAGATCTACGCGCTGAACTCCACGCGGCTGTACGATCGCGAGGCACAGGCGCAGGACTCACTGACCGTCGAGTGCTGGGACCACGGCAAGCCAAGGCGCACCGTCAACAAGACCTTCGCCATTGACATCGAGGACGTCAACGAGCACGCGCCGGAGTTTCCAGACATGATAGTCTACGATCGGCAGGTGCCCGAGCAGCTGGAGAACGAATTCGTTGCCAAGGTGACGGCCACGGACGCCGACGCCACGGCCAACATCACCTACCGGCTGGCGGATGAGTGCCTGGACAAGGGCCACTTCCAGGTGGACGCCGCCACCGGCACCATCCGCACTCTGGCGCCGTTGGACCGCGAGGCGATGACCAGCTTCGAAGGAGCTCAGCCAGTCTGCGTCCTGACGATCGAAGCCTCCGACGGCCTGCACACCAGCAGCACCCGGGTGAACGTCAAGATTGTCGACATCAACGACAATCCGCCGCAGCTGGCCGAGCCCAGCACACTGACCGTCAACGAGACCTTCGGTAGCCACTTCGCCGCCTTCATCCCCATCGGCCAGCTCGCCTACACGGACCGCGACCAGCCGAACACCGACAACCACCGGACCAGCTTCCGGCTGCTCAGGACTCTGCGCAGTCCGCCTGGACTCAACCTCAACTTCACTGTGGAACCGGACGGCCGAGTCTCCGCCCGCGGCGTCCTCGACCGGGAGGCGGCGCCGCAGCACCTGCTGATGGTGGCGCTGAGGAATGTCGGCGGCCCGCCGGTGCAGGAGACCACCGCCACCGTCACCGTCCGGCTGCGCGATCTCAACGACAATCCGCCACGAATTCTGCGGCCCGCACCGAACCAGCAGTTCAACATCACCGACCAGCAGCCCGTGGGAGCCACCGTCACTCAGGTTGGCCCTCGGACCGCTCGTTTTCTGCAGAGAAACTTCTCATTTCCTTCTCAGAAACTTCTCATTTCCTTCTCATTTCCTTCTCAGTAACTTTCTCATTTCCTTCTCAGAAACTTTCTCATTTCCTTCTCAGAAACTTCTCATTTCCTTCTGATTTCCTTCTCAGAAACTTCTCATTTCCTTCTCAGAAACTTCTCATTTCCTTCTCAGAAACTTCTCATTTCCTTCTCAGAAACTTCTCATTTCCTTCTCAGAAACTTCTCATTTCCTTCTCAGAAACTTCTCATTTCCTTCTCAGAAACTTCTCATTTCCTTCTCAGAAACTTCTCATTTCCTTCTCAGAAACTTCTCATTTCCTTCTCAGAAACTTTCTCATTTCCTTCTCAGAAACTTCTCATTTCCTTCTCAGAACTTCCCATTTCTTCTCAGCATTTATGATTCATTTTAATTCCCTCATCGCCACCAACCACCATCGGCAGATCGAAGCCACCGACGCAGACGACTGCGAGCCGTCAGAATCGGCAATCGACTGCCTGCGCCGCGGCTCGCTGCACCTCCGGCTGCGTCAGCGGGTTCGCCTATTCGAAATCGACTCGGGCAGCGGCCAGCTGCGGGTGGCCAACGCACTGGCGCCCGGCCGGCACCAGCTGAGCCTGGCCGTCACGGACAGCGGGGCGCCGCGGCCGCACACGGTCTGGCTGAACTTCAGCGTGCTCGTGTCGGCGGCTCGGTCGGACCGGCTGGGAGCCGGCTGGGGCTCCGGCTACAACTGGACGGTGCTGCTCATCATCGTGGTGGCCTCCAGCTTCATCACCGTGGTGCTGGTCGTGGCCATCGTGCTGTTGAACAGGCGCCAGCCCTGCTTCCTGGGATCTTCCAGCGGCAGCGGTGGCGGTGGCGGCGGCGGCGGCGGCGGCAGAGGAGGCGATCGGAGACGCCGCAGCAAAGGCGGCGGGCGCCAGGCGGAAGCGGCGGCAGCGGCAGCGGCGGCGGATCGCGGCCCACCAGCCGGCATGGACGGTGGCGGCGGCGGCGGCGGCGGCGGCGGCGGTGGCGGCGGCGGTGGCGGCAGCACTGGAAGCTTCCCGACGGACGGCGGAGGCAGCCGGCGGCAGCTGCTGACAACTTTCGGGCACCAGCCGACTCCGGACGGAGGAACTCTGCGCATCCGGGAGGTGAGGCTGGCCAACCTGTCAATGATGGGGAAGAGTTATTCATTTGGGCCGGCGGGGAGCATTTTTCTTCAGCCCAAAAATGACGGATGGGTCAGCTGAGACTGTCCGACCCCTCGCCCCCAAGTCTCCCAGTCTCTCAATCAAACCAATCGTCCACTCTGGAATGTCCTGCGTCGCGCCACCAGCCCTCCTTCTCCTCTAACTGCCCGTTCAGACATTCAAGAGACGGGCAGGCAGGAATGCCGGTCCAACTAACGGCGCCCCCGTCTCGGCCAGGGGGACCCCTGCCAGATT
>NIVC01001646.1:0-42500 GCA_002269645.1 Macrostomum lignano | reverse complement strand
TACTCACCTGTCTCTCTCTCCCCCCCACCTTCTCCCACCTCCCTCTCCCACCTCCCTCTCCCACCACCCTCTCCCACCCGCCTCTCCATCCCCCTCTCCCACCTCCCTCTCCCACCTCCCTTCTCCCACCTCCCTCTCCCACCTCCCTCTCCCACCTCCCTCTCCCACCTCCCTCTCCCACCTCCCTCTCCCACCTCCCTCTCCCACCTCCCTCTCCCACCTCCCTCTCCACCCCCTCTCCCACATCCCTCTCCACCCCCTCTCCCACCTTCCTCTCCCACCTTCCTCTCCCACTTCCCTCTCCCACCTCCCTCTCCCACCTCCCTCTCCCACCTCCCTTTCCCACCTCCCTCTCCCACCTCCCTCTCCCACCTCCCTCTCCACCCCCTCTCCCACCTCCCTCTCCACCCCCTCTCCCACATCCCTCTCCACCCCCTCTCCCACCTCCCTCTCCCACCTCCCTCTCCCACCTCCCTCTCCCACCTCCCTCTCCCACCTCCCTCTCCCACCTCCCTCTCCACCCCCTCTCCCACATCCCTCTCCACCCCCCTCTCCCACCTTCCTCTCCCACCCCCTCTCCCACATCCCTCTCCACCCCCTCTCCCACCTCCCTCTCCCACCTCCCTCTCCCACCTCCCTCTCCCACCTCCCTCTCCCACCTCCCTCTCCCACCTCCCTCTCCACCCCCCTCTCCCACATCCCTCTCCACCCCCCTCTCCCACCTTCCTCTCCCACCTTCCTCTCCCACCTCCCTCTCCCACCTCCCTCTCCACCCCCTCTCCCACCTCCCTCTCCACCCCCTCTCCCACCTCCCTCTCCACCCCCTCTCCCACCTCCCTCTCCACCCCCCTCTCCCACCTCCCTCTCCACCCCCCTCTCCCACATCCCTCTCCACCCCCCTCTCCCACCTTCCTCTCCCACCTTCCTCTCCCACCTCCCTCTCTCACCTTCCTCTCTCACCTTCCTCTCTCACCTTCCTCTCCCACCTCCCTCTCCCACCTGCCTCAACACTTGAATCGCTAACTCCTAAAATAAGTGCATTAGCAGACAAACAAATCCATAGTGAATGCAGAATTTTAGGAGTTATGAAAACCCAAAACACCCCAGAGAAAATCAGCTTCACTGTGCGACCCTGACCTCGGCCGTCAACAATAGAACAGCAGGATTAAGGCTGGAACAAGCACGCAATCCGCAACTTTCCCATCTAGTCCGCCGATTTATCGAAATGATTTGCCAGCCCCAATGCGACAATGGGAGGCTGGACAAGCCCGATGGGGAAGCATTGTTCCATTTTACTGCCGCCATCCGCGGCAGCATTCACGCAAACAGCAACTGGCTGCCTGACTGACTTCTGTGTTGAATCCACAGAGATCAACTCCCCCTGAGTTTACTGCCACTCTGCGATCCATTTTTAATAGCGGAATACGATCTCAAAGTTCCTGCGCTTGGAGACTTTTTATGTTGTCGGGAGAGCCTATTTCTGGACTATTAAGATGCCTAAACCTGTGCTTGAGCACACTTTACTTACACGTAGGGTTTCCTGTTAATTTTGGAGGCCTCTGGATGACCTTTCTTGTCTCTACAAGAATGCAGCTCTTATGCGCGTCCTGAAAAGATCTATGTAGCGCCTCCCTCAACACCAAAAAGTGGCGCCCCTCGACACCAAAAGTGGCGCCCTCTCGACACCAAAAGTGGCGCCCCTCGACAGCAATAGTAGCGCCCCCTCGACATCAAATGTGGCGCCCTTCGACACCAAAAGTGGCGCCCTCTGGACATCAAAAGTGGCGCCCTTCGACACCAAAAGTGGCGCCCTCTCGACACCAAGAGAGGCGCCCCTATGACACCAAAAGTGGCGCCCCCTCGATATCAAAAGTGGCACCCCTCCACACCAAAAGTGGCGCCCCCTCGATATCAAAAGTGGCGCCCCCTCGACACCAAAAGTGAAAGTGGCACCCCACTTGACACCAAAAGTGGCGCCCCTCGACACCAAAAGTGGCGCCCTCTCGACACCAAAAGTGGCGCCCCTCGACAGCAAGAGTGGCGCCCCTTCGAAATCAAAAGTGGCGCCCTTCGACACCAAAAGTGGCGCCCCCTATGACACAAAAAGTGGCGTCCCATCCACACCAAAAGTGGCGCTCCATCCACACCAAAAGTGGCGCCTCCTCGACATCAAAAGTGGCGCCCCCTATGACACCAAAAGTGGCACCCCCTCGACACCAAAAGTGGCGCCCCCTATGACACCAAAAGTGGCGCCCCCTCGAAACCAAAAGTGGCGCACCCTATGACACAAAAAAGGGCGCCCCTCGACACCAAAAGTGGCGCCCTCTCGACACCAAAAGTGGCGCCCTCTCGACACCAAAAGTGGCGCCTCCTCGACACCAAAAGTGGGGCCCTCTCGGCACCAAAAGTGGCGCCCCCGAACGCCAGCACTTTCAAAGGTTAAGCAATCGCGGCTTCGGTTAGTTAGCTAAAAAGCCACTCACAGGGAGCTGCTGTTCACTCTGCTGGGGACAGACTGGCAGCTCTAGGCTTGGGTGAAAATTCCCACACTGCCAGCACACTGTATTTGGATAATTTCGTCAATCAAAAAACAACAACCTAGCTGCAGTCAAACCAAAGCGTCTCAGAAAATTTCTAAGAGACCGCATATTTTCTTAAGTCCCTAAACTCCACTGTTCGCTTAATCAAAATGGGATCTTAGTGGCGTCTCTCTCCCCCATATCCCTTACGGCGAGGTCCTCTGGCTCGAGTTGGCGTGAAAACTCTGCAACAGGTGGGCAGGAGTCCAGTGCAGCGTCTGAGATGCTCTTATAATGGGAGTGAGGCCTGTTAGGATAGAACCCAGGTGAAGTTCAAGTCTGCCAGTGTACTGGGGACAAAGCGGAACTTTGATCTGCGTCCTTTGTTTGGTAGATAGATAGGTAGGTAGGTAGGTAGGTAGGTAGGTAGGTAGGTAGGTAGGTAGGTAGGTAGGTAGGTAGGTAGGTAGGTAGGTAGGTAAGTAGGTAGGTAGTTAGATAGGTAGGTAGGTAGGTAGGTAGGTAGGTAGGTAGGTATGGAGGTAGGTAAAGTAGGTAGGTAGGAAGGTAGATAGTTGGGTACGAGTAGGTAGATACTCGTAGATCGATAGATAGGTAAGTAGGTAAGTAGGGAGGTAGGAAAAGTAGGTAGGTAAGTAGCAAGGTAGGTAGGCAGGTAGATAAGTAGGTAGGTAGGTAGGTAGGTAAGGTAGGTAGGTAAGTAGGTAGATAAGTTGGTAGGTAGGTAAGTAGGTAAGTAAGTGGGTAGGTAAGTAGGTATGTGGGTAGGTAAGTAGGTAGGTAGGTAAGTAGGTAAGTGGGTAGGTAGGTAGGTAGGTAAGTAGATAGGTAGGTAGGTAGGTCGCAGAGAAACTTGTGCGACTTCATCTGCTGATTGGGAGTATTTTTAATCAGGTGCGAGTAGACTCCAGTCTGGAGTGTGTTCCACTTCCCTATTATCGAGTTTCTGCCGCAAAGTTTGCTTCTGGCAGGCAAAGCCAATCAATCTGTGCCTTTTTTAATCTTCCAATGCATCCATACGCTTTAAAAAACTTCCCTGAATCTCCAACTGAGTTTGGCCTGCATTGCGTATGCAGCTCATTAATGTTGCGGACTGTTTAAAGTTCTGGGCCGACACTGCTCTAAACAGAGGCCACTACTGGTTTTGCTCGTAAATACTAAACTGATTGCTCTGGACCCGAGTAAAAGTACAAGTTGATCGTATCTTGTGGGTGAGGAGAGGAGAGGAGAGGAGAGGAGAGGAGAGGAGAGGAGAGGAGAGTAGAGGAGAGGAGAGGAGAGGAGAGGAGAGGAGAGGAGAGTAGAGGAGAGGAAAGGAGAGGAGAGGAGAGGAGAGGAGAGGAGAGGAGAGGAGAGGAGAGGAGAGGAGAAGAGCGGAGAGGAGAAATGAGATGTGATGACATGAGATGAGATCTATCGCAGTATAGACCTCTCCAGGTGCCCAGACGCCATCAGGCTGTGAAAGCGTCATCCAAGTTTCTCTCTCTCTCTCTCTCTGGATTAGAAAATTATGAATCAATATTTTCTTGAAGTAGTTTGAATCGCTCTTATTCTCCAAAAATCAATTTTCTTCATACATCGCGGTCCGTTGAAGTGGGGCACACGGAGTGGGACTGAGGGTAGACGCTATCGGATAAAACCATAATTGATTGCATTCAAATTGGAGTTAGGCAAAAGTTTACAAGTTTCAACCTCGAGTGGCTGATGGAGGGCGGCCAGTCTCGACCCTCTTCCCAGCTCACTTCAGCTCCGTTTTCCGTTCTTTTAGAAGCAGAAAAACAGTGAATTTTGGCGCGATTGCTTAATGCACTAACTAGATGCCCCCCAGTTCCCTAAGCCCTGTTCTTATTGAGTTCACCTTAAAACTAACCTGCAGTGAAATAACTGGATGACAATTTGTACACCTGCGCCTCTCCCCCACCCCTCCCTTCTGTTGTTCACCTGACTGTCTTCCATTAATAATTAGCAGACTCAAACAGCAGCGGATCGGGGTGTGTGGGGGGGCGGGGCGACGATGAAGGAAGCTGAAGGAGATGAAGGAGATGGACACGAGAGAGCGCCGCGGCGGGAGGCTGGGGGCCTACAGACAGACTGAAGACTTGGGTGAAGAAGGAGGAGGAGAATGCAATGATGAGGCATAAAGCGCCTTTGCAGCTGCCCCCTACACATCCTGTGCTGTGTCAGTGGCTGGGTGGCGCCACGGTGACCCGCCCTCAACTCTCTCTCTCTCTCTCTCTCTCTCTCTCTCTCTCTCTCTCTCTCTCTCTCTCTCTCTCTCTCTCTCTCTCTCTCCACTCTCCATCTCCCTCATTGTCTTTAAGCTGCAGCTTTTCCTGGGCGCCATCCACAATTGACTTGCGCCACACAGCCTCCGTGTTTTAGAAAAGTGCGCCGTCGCCTAAATTGCCATTCTAATTAGAAATGAGTGTGGGGCAATCAGGGCATTTATGGATCTTACAGACATTCTTTATGTTTGTTATTTATTCTGCTTCGTTTGGGTATTGATGATAGATTAGCAGTCCATTCTATTCCTTCATGCATCTGGAATAGATTAGCAATCCATTCGATTCCTTCATGCATCTGGAATAGATTAGCAATCCATTCTATTCCTTCATGCATCTGGCATAGATTAGCAATCCATTCTATTCCTTCATGCATCTGGCATAGATTAGCAATCCATTCTATTCCTTCATGTATCTGGCATAGATTAGCAATCCATTCTATTCCTTCATGCATCTGACATAGATTAGCAATCCATTCTATTCCTTCATTCATCTAGCATAGATTAGCAATCCATTCTATTCCTTCATGCATATTGGCTACTCTCGTACAGTTGCCAAAACACCGAACCCCTTTCTCTCTCCCCGCCCGCAGCCGCACAATGGCTGCCACTATCAGCAGCAGCTCAGCTACTCGCTGATGCCGCACCACCAGAACCTGCTGCCGCCCGGAGACTACGAGGTGGCCTCCGCGGATTCCGGACACGGGGCCAGCGAGGAAGAGATCCATTCGGATCAGCAGCGGGGTGAGCCGCCACTTTGACTTCTGGACCGATGAGCTGGGAGATGCAGAGGGATGATGCTGGATGTTTTGGAGGGGAGAAGGGAAGGGAGGCAGCGTCAGGGGAAGGGATATGAGAGTGAAGGGAAGGGGTGTGAGAGTGAGGGGAAGGGAGGGAGAGTGAGGGGAAGTGGTGAGAGTGAGGGGAAGTGGTGAGAGTGAGGGGAAATGGTGAGAGTGAGAGGAAATGGTGAGAGTGAGGGGAAATGATGAGAGTGAGGGGAGATGGTGAGAGTGGGGGGAAGGGGTGTGAGAGTGAGGGGAAATGGTGAGAGTGAGGGGAAACGGTGAGATTGAGGGGAAATGGTGAGAGTGTGGGGAAATGGTGAGAGTGAGGGGAAATGGTGAGAGTGAGGGGAAATGGTGAGAGTGAGGGGAAATGGTGAGAGTGAGGGGAAATGGTGAGAGTGAGGGGAAATGGTGAGAGTGAGGCGAAACGGTGAGAGTGAGGGGAAATGGTGAGAGTGAGGGGAAATGGTGAGAGTGAGGGGAATGGGGAGAGTGAGGGGAAGGGGTGTGAGAGTGAGGGGAAATGGTGAGAGTGAGGGGAAATGGTGAGAGTGAGGGGAAATGGTGAGAGTGAGGGGAAATGGTGAGAGTGAGGGGAAATGGTGAGAGTGAGGGGAAATGGTGAGAGTGAGGGGAAATGGTGAGAGTGAGGCGAAACGGTGAGAGTGAGGGGAAATGGTGAGAGTGAGGGGAAATGGTGAGAGTGAGGGGAAATGGTGAGAGTGAGGGGAATGGGGAGAGTGAGGGGAAGGGGTGTGAGAGTGAGGGGAAACGGTGAGAGTGAGGGGAAATGGTGGGAGTGAGGGGAAATGGTGGGAGTGAGGGGACTGAAGAGACTGGATAAAACATCAATCACTAGCTTTATTGTCAGCAAGGCTTA
Organism: Macrostomum lignano; assembly: GCA_002269645.1. Lineage (NCBI taxonomy): Eukaryota > Metazoa > Platyhelminthes > Macrostomidae > Macrostomum > Macrostomum lignano. The sequence goes on along the minus strand of NIVC01001646.1, from coordinate 36,011 downwards.
GCGGAGAAGATTTGGAGATGCATGGCATGAGAAAAAATGAGTGATTGGTATGAAGGCAGGAGCGATTTGGAATTCGAAGGTTCGATGGCATTGGCTGTTAAACAGGGCAAAATCACTCCAGAACAGGTTTCAGAGAACTGTTCTGGAGGTTAGATGGAAGCCAAGCAGAAATTGTTTAGGCCGAATACAAGTGCCATTTGGTATTCGAGTGCCAGTCAGTCCGTTTTCAAATGATTTCTTTGTTATCGGGGGGCAGGGGGCTGGCGAACTTAATTATAATTTGGCGATTATTATTTTTTTAACGAAGTTTTGACAAGTTGACGGGCGGGTGAGGGCGGGTGAGTGATTGGCCTGTCTGACTTCTATTCGAGCTAATTATGGCTAATTTATATTTAGAATTGTTGCAATCCCTCTGATGCTGAGGGCAGCGATTATCCGCAAATTAGTCTGTCATGGTGAGTAAGGCTTCTCCATCTCTCTCTTCGCCTCTCTGTTCGCTCCTCTCCCCTTCCACATGCTGCCTGGTAGCCTGACTCATGGGATTGGGCAGTGACATCTCACAACCCCCTATCCCTGTCTACTGCCTACTCACTGATTCTCACACTGCCTACTCACTGATTCTCACACTGTCTACACACTGATTCTCACACTGCCTACTCACTGATTCTCACACTGCCTACTCACTGATTCTCACACTGCCTACTCACTGATTCTCACACTGCCTACTCACTGCCTTCTTACTGTGCGCGCCTAATCAGGCATTCATCACAAAAGCAGCCACTTGGAGAACAAGTTGGCACTTTTTTAAAAGAGGCCCCTTAAATGAAACAGTCCACACGCGCTAGTGCAGCCTGAAATCTCCCTAGGGGATTCGAAAAGATGCAGGGCGCAGAGGGCAGCAGCGCTAGCAACTACTAGGAGGCAGCATGCAGTCGATGCCAATATGGCTTTGAAAGAATCGCATAAATTGTCCAGCTCCGCCGTGTCGTCCCCTCCGCCGCACCGCCGGATCCCGACTCCCGTTCACCTCTCCCTGGAGGGGTAGGGAAGGGCAAAGAGAGAGAGAGAGAGAGAGAGAATGTATCAGCTTTGAATAAGACTCTCGCCTCTCCTTCTGTTCCCAGTAGCCGCTGTGCACCGCTGCAGGATTTACGATGGCCATCTCGCATCTCCCATTTTTCGGAGCATTAAAAGTCGAGAGGGGGGGCAGCAGCGACTGAGTCGGTGATGGCAGAGTGGCCAGTCTGCCGCCTCCTTGATGTGTTTGCAGGGGGCGCTGCACTTGTTGCCCTAGTGACAAGGGAAAGGCTTTCTCTTGCTTCTCCTCTCCCATTATCCCCCCGTGTTCCCTAGCGGCTAAAAGACTCCCTCCGGCTAAAGAAGTTTTTTTGGCACCATGTAAAGGGTGGAAAAGCTGCTTTTGCGGATCTTGTTGCCTCTTCTGTAGATTTTCCGCTTCTGCTGGAAGAGCCTGTGGACTTTTTCTTCCGTTCGTCTCGTTCTTTTTACACGCGGTTGGGATTCAAATCTGATTCTTCTTATCCTATAGAGCCATTTTAAAGTTTTCCTTAAAGTTTGTATTCCGTAGTATCGTCTACCTCTCGGTCTCCCACCTGAAGCATCATCCACCTCTCGGTCTCCACCTGAAGCATCATCTACTTCACAGTCTCCCACCTGAAGCATCATCTACTTCACAGTCTCCCAACTGAAGCATCATCCACCTCTCGGTCTCCACCTGAAGCATCATCTACTTCACAGTCTCCCACCTGAAGCATCATCCACCTCTCGGTCTCCACCTGAAGCATCATCTACTTCACAGTCTCCCACCTGAAGCATCATCTACTTCACAGTCTCCCAACTGAAGCATCATCCACCTCTCGGTCTCCACCTGAAGCATCATCTACTTCACAGTCTCCCACCTGAAGCATCATCTACTTCACAGTCTCCCACCTGAAGCATCATCTACTTCACAGTCTCCCACCTGAAGCATCATCTACTTCACAGTCTCCCACCTGAAGCATCATGTACCTCTCGGTCTCCCACCTGAAGCATCATCCACCTCTCGGTCTCCACCTGAAGCATCATCTACTTCACAGTCTCCCACCTGAAGCATCATCTACTTCACAGTCTCCCACCTGAAGCATCATCTACTTCACAGTCTCCCACCTGAAGCATCATGTACTTCACAGTCTCCCAACTGAAGCATCATCTACTTCACAGTCTCCCACCTGAAGTATCATCCACCTCTCGGTCTCCACCTGAAGCATCATCTACTTCACAGTCTCCCACCTGAAGCATCATCTACTTCACAGTCTCCCACCTGAAGCATCATGTACTTCACAGTCTCCCAACTGAAGCATCATCTACTTCACAGTCTCCCACCTGAAGCATCATCTACTTCACAGTCTCCCACCTGAAGCATCATCTACTTCACAGTCTCCCACCTGAAGCATCATGTACCTCTCGGTCTCCCACCTGAAGCATCATCCACCTCTCGGTCTCCACCTGAAGCATCATCTACTTCACAGTCTCCCACCTGAAGCATCATCTACTTCACAGTCTCCCACCTGAAGCATCATCTACTTCACAGTCTCCCACCTGAAGCATCATCTACTTCACAGTCTCCCACCTGAAGCATCATCTACTTCACAGTCTCCCACCTGAAGCATCATCTACCTCACAGTCTCCCACCTGAAGCATCATGTACCTCTCGGTCTCCCACCTGAAGCATCATCTACCTCTCGGTCTCCCACCTGAAGCATCATGTACCTCACGGTCTCCCACCTGAAGCATCATGTACCTCACGGTCATCTACCTCACCTTTCTGTAGAAAACTCAAACCAAAATGATGGGTTCCAGCAGTTTTGCCAACAAAAAACCCATTAAAAACCGATAACTTCGTGAGAAAATATATATGTTTAAATATAAAACAACCCCTTGACTACACTACTATAGGTAGCAGGCACAACATTTTCGTTACTGCAAAAATTCCCAATCAAAAAATTTTCAAACAGCCGCCGAGCGCTTCATGACGCTGCCCGGTGGCTGCCCGGCTCCCAGATCCCGGTCCCCGGCCTGCAACTGCATCCTTGAGGAGGAATACCCAGGCTGCCACCACGAGCACATCCCACTGACCGCCTGCCGGCAGCCGCAGTCACCGTACTCGGGCATCGGCGGCGGCGGCGGTGCGTTCAGCGGCGGCCGGTTCACGCCGTCGACAATATCGGCTGCGTCGTCCTCCGGACAGCAGCCCTCGCACCAGCTGCCAGGATTCAACAGTCCGCTGACTTTGCTTGGCGAGCCAAGGTTTGGCGACATCTCGTTGGGCGGCGGTCACTCCGCGGATTATCGATCGCTGAGCCGCGGCAGCGTTCTCTCGCCCATCGCCGGCAGTCGGGCCGCCACGCCGCAGAGTTTCACCAACGGCGACAAGCCAAAATCGGCCGCAGTCTAGCCAGACTAAACCCTTGGTAGATGATCGTTTTGAGACAGACAGACAGACAGACAGACAGACAGACAGACAGACAGACAGACAGACAGACAGACAGACAGACAGACAGACAGACAGACAGACAGACAGACAGACAGACAGACAGACAGACAGACAGACAGACAGACAGACAGACAGACAGACAGACAGACAGACAGACAGACAGACAGACAGACAGACAGACAGACAGACAGACAGACAGACAGACAGACAGACAGACAGACAGACAGACAGACAGACAGACAGACAGACAGACAGACAGACATACAGACAGACAGACAGACAGACAGACAGACAGACAGACAGACAGACAGACAGACAGACAGACAGACAGACAGACAGACAGACAGACAGACAGACAGACAGACAGACAGACAGACAGACAGACAGACGGACAGGCGCTCATTAAGGTCTCAAAGCCGATTGATTCATGCCTCATAGATGATACTGGGGTTCCCCCCACCCCCCATTCTCAGCTTGTCGCACAAATACAGCTTTCAGATGCCGATATGTATAGAAAACAGAATTAGTGCAGGAATATTTCTATCCTTGCTAATTGTTTCAATTTATTTTATCGCACAAAAAGCAAACAGAGACTCGTCAATTTGTTAATTTTAATCTGCTTGCTTGTGAAGCCAATGTATTGCTTAGGGAGTCTTCATTCACACTAAACTGCTATTACTCAGTAGTGCTATGCGAGTTATAGTGCAGTATATTTTGTTGCAGTATGAATATAAAATATTATAAGTGTGCACAATGCTCCAAAATGGTTGTGTGTCCCAGGCTTCTGTAGACAAATGGAAGAGTGTTTTAATTTTGCTGCATTTAACTGAACCCGAAATCCTATTGTTAGCGGCTAACTAATCTATCTACCTGTACTTTGATTTTGAAACTATATTAAAGTTTACTTACAATATAATCGATTTGTCATATACTACTATTAATAGCATTGGATGATGACTAATCGATAGAATATGTTATTGTGCCGTACATACGCAACTGCCATCAAGCTTCTATCAAGAATATTATACTGGAAAGCCTGTTTTGTACAAAATAAAGTTCGCGCTGTTGAAACTAACCGTTTGTACACATGTTTTGCTAAATGCTTGCTTTATTATATTATGCGGAGCCCTTGCGCCTGGCTCCAATTGAGTCAACACAAGCTTAATACTTATCGAATAATAAATCTAATGCTTATTATAAATACAATTCTAATATGCGATTAGTCTGTATTGACACCTGTCAGAATATAGAGCGAAGCGACTCCATTCTTACTGCTTTGGATTTTATAAGGACCTGGCTGCTTAAATGGAGAGCGATTCTTAGGTGAGACTTGAAAATGGGAAGGGTGATTCTTAGGTGAGACTTGAAATGGGAAGGGTGATTCTTAGGTGAGACTTGAAAATGGGAAGGGTGATTCTTAGGTGAGACTTGAAATGGGAAGGGTGATTCTTAGGTGAGACTTGAAATGGCAAGGGTGATTCTTAGGTGAGACTTGAAAATGGGAAGGGTGATTCTTAGGTGAGACTTGAAATGGGAAGGGTGATTCTCAGGTGAGACTTGGAAAGGAGAGACGCGATTTTCAGGTGAGACTTGACAATGGGAGGGGCGATTCTCAGGTGAGACTTGACAATGGGAGGGGCGATTCTCAGGTGAGACTTGGAAAGGAGAGACGCGATTTTCAGGTGAGACTTGACAATGGGAGGGGCGATTTTCAGGTGAGACTTGACAATGGGAGGGGCGATTCTCAGGTGAGACTTGGAAAGGAGTGAGGCGATTCTCAGGTGAGACTTGGAAAGGAGAGAGGCGATTCTCAGGTGAGACTTGACAATGGGAGGGGCGATTCTCAGGTGAGACTTGAAAATGGGAAGGGCGATTTTCAGGTGAGACTTGGAAAGGAGAGACGCGATTTTCAGGTGAGACTTGACAATGGGAGGGGCGATTCTCAGGTGAGACTTGGAAAGGAGAAAGGCGATTCTCAGGTGAGACTTGGAAAGGAGAAAGGCGATTATCAGGTGAGACTTGGAAAGGAGAGAGGCGATTCTCAGGTAAGACTTAAAAATGGGAAGGGCGATTATCAGGTGAGACTTGAAAATGGGAAGGGCGATTATCAGGTGAGACTTGAAAATGGGAAACGGCGATTCTCAGGTGAGACTTGAAAGTTGGAAAGGGCGATTCACAGGTGAGACTTGGAAAGGAGAGAGGCTATTCTCAGGTGAGACTTGGAAAGGAGAGAGGCTATTCTCAGATTATTCTCAGACTTGGAAAAGAGAGAGGCTATTCTCAGGTGAGACTTGGAAAGGAGAGAGGCTATTCTGAGATGAGACTTGGAAAAGAGAGAGGCTATTCTGAGATGAGACTTGGAAAAGAGAGAGGCTATTCTCAGATGAGACTTGGAAAAGAGAGAGGCTATTCTCAGATGAGACTTGGAAAAGAGAGAAGCTATTCTCTGGGGTCCTACTTATGAGCAGAACAAAGCAACAAAATATGGAGAACGAAATTCAGCTGGCTTTAAAAATTCTTGTCTACTTGTACACTACTGATAAGAATTTTCAGACCTACAAAAACCGAACTTTGTACCATAGACCAAAACTTTTGTAGTATTGCGAGTATAAAAGATATCAGTGTCGTGCCAATTGGTTTCAGGCCATAGACAATAACAAAAATGAGTTTAAGAAAGTTATTTCTAGCCGCACTGTTGTCTATGGCACCAACTAATTTCCAGCCAAGGACTATCAATTATAAAGCCAGATTAGAAAGATTTATATCAGTCAGTTACTAAGGTGATTGCGCAACGGTCTGTTTACAATCAGACTAACGCAGTAGGCAACTAGACAAACTAGACACAGCTTAAAACAGGCAGCGGCTTGCCTAGACAGACCTGCAGGACGATTTCAACTCTCCTTCGAAGTGAGAGAGTGAGTCAGCGAGCGATTCAAAAGAAATTCATTGTTGTTAAGGCGAGGAAAACCCCGAGACAACACCTCTATAGCTACGAGTATAAGTGCGAGATAGATACAAAATTGGGTAGACCAGTAGGACTAAACAATCAAGACCCAGAAGCTCAGAATTAGACAGCCGAAAAGATAAAACCGCAAGTCTTGTCGTGACCTCAGACGACCTTATCTTTCACATTGAACATTTGACAAGTCAACGTTTTTATAGTGCTATCAAGCGCCAGTCGGCTGGAAGCGCAGCTGACAGGTGTGTTGCTAGGCACAGTTTATTTTTACCAGAACAGAGAAAATATATATAATAACAATAATCTGCTGCGGGCTTCTAAAGCTATAATTCTACGTATAATCAGGAAATCTTAAATAATGCTATTAACAGATGGACAGCGACACAGACTGGGGTCTCTGGGAAGATTTGATGATGGGCAAACATTGATTGCGCGAAATGCAGCTCATGAATTGACTCGATTAATTGCAATATATCTATATCGTTAATATGCATAGGTATACGATAATGTTAACAACAAAAGCAAAGTGTAGCCGGGGCAAAATAACTGAAATTTCGAACAAGATATAGACAAGAAACTGGAACCGGGCATTGAACAGAGGAAACGGGAGATCAAAAAATCGGAAGGGAGGGGATAAGAGGATTAAGGTACATGGCAATGGGATCCCGTTGAGAATCCGGGATGTAAGCAAAGAGATTTAAACAGCGGACAATGAAAGTGTCAATGAAACAGATCAGCAGGCAGTTCGCCAGCTCACAGCGGCAGCGGCACAAACGGCGGCACCAAGCAGTTGGACTCGATCGCGGCGCGCACATCCTCCGGTCCGGCCGCTGCGCCGCTGTGCAGCAGGCCGCACTCGACAAACAGCGGCCAGCACTGCTGCAGCACCTGGCCAAGGCTGGCCGGCCGCCTGTCCGGGTCCGGGTGGAGCAGCATCAGCACCAGGCTGCGGTAGAGCAGGCTGGCCGGCCGGACAAACAGGCGCGAGAGCCGGCGGTAGCCGGGACCGGCCATGAAGTCGGCGTACTCTGCCACGGTGCGGGTGTAGCTGGGCGGCACGATGGGGAAGTAGTTGTGCAGCAGCCAGAAGGCCAGGCAGCCGTAGCTGAACCAGTCGGTGGCGCGGGTCACAACGCTGACCCGGTCGCCGCCGCTGCCGCCGCCGCCTCCGCGGAGTATCTCAACAGGCAGGTGGAAGGTGCCCAGGCCGGCAGACAGGCAGCTCTCGGCGCGGCCGTCGCGCAGGGCCAGCGCGTGGCCGAGGTCGCACAGGCGGACGTGACCGCTAGCAGCGATCAGCACGTTGTCGGCCTTCACGTCCAGGTGGAGGAAGCCGCGGGCGTGCAGGAAGTCGATGGCGCAGCCGAGCTCGGCCAGGTAGAAGGCGGCCTCCCGCTCCACCAGCATGCGGCCGGTCTTGGCCAGGCTGCCGACCAGGTCCTGAAGGGAGCCGCCGGGCGCCAGTTCGAGCAGCAGGCAGCCGAGCTCGGAGCCGGCGTGCGTCAGCTGAACACTGTCAGCTAGCCAGAGCACGAAGGCACTACGGTAGCTGTCCTCGGTGTGCCCGGCCTGCAGTCTGCGGTGCACTTGGCTCTCCTTCCGGTGCGTAGACAATCGATGCGTGCACTTTAAAGCCCGCGGCTCCAAGCACAGGCTGGCGTCTGATGGCGAGTGGCGATGGCGGTGCTGCACGAAGCAGAAGTACACTTGGCCGAAGTTGCCCCGGCCGAGACTGTGCGCCGGCTTGTACACCACCTGGCCGCCGGTTGGCGCAAACGGCGGCGGCGCCTCGGCGGCTGGGGGCGCGGCGCCGATCCCGGTGCGAATGGCGGCGGCAGTCAGCTTCTGCTGGTGCTGCGCCTGCTGCACGGGCAGCGGGGTGCGCATGCGATGATGGCAGACGGACTCGAAGAATGTCGGCGGAACCCACGGGCAGACAGGCTGTCTGGCGCAGCGGTTCATCAGCTCGGCAAGCAGGTCAGAAACTCCGAGACGGTCCGGACAGGCCTGGGCAGACGACGGGCCTAGGACGCCTTGGCGCAGAGCATTGACTCGGCCGCCTCGGCAGGCGGCGGCGGCGGCGGCCACCGCTGCAGCCGCAACGGCGGAGTTCTGGACGCAGCTGACGCCGTTGTTTCCATCGCCGACGACGCCGTTGGTGTGGGGCGACGCTACCACTGCCGCTGCGGCCGCGGCGGCGGCCACTGCTGCGGCGGCTGCGCTGGTACCGCCGTGGTGGCACATCGGCGAGGCTGCAGCCGGTACGGCAATGGCAAAGTCGGACTCTTCTCCTAGACCAGAATCGTTGCTGACTGCCGCCGACCAGAGGCGCAGAGTCGCTGCCGCGGCTGCTGTGGGATCGCGGGATGCAGACCCGCCGCTGCTGCCGCCGCCGATGCCTCCACCGCCACTTCCACCGGGACCGACGCCGCCGCCGATCCGTCCGACGTTGCCGACGAGGCCGCTGCTACCTCCGACAGCACCGCTTGCACCGTTACTGCCACCGGCGCCACCTCTGCAGACGCCGCTGACAACGCTGTCGCCGCCGCTGCCGACGCCGCCACCGGCGTCTGTGCCGCCGGCTCCGACAGACACGCCGCTGGCACCGCCACCGCTGCCGCCGCTGCTACCATCGTTTCGTCCTCGTCTCGCGCCGAAGACACTCATTGAGGCAAACATCTCTGAGAACGCGCTGTCAGCGAGCATCGCCTGGGTCTTAATAAAACATAAAGCACAGGATCCTACAGACTAAATGGAACTGTAAGAATTCCTAATGGAAAGTGAAAAATCAAAGTCAAAACTAGCTCTGAAAGTGTCAGGGAGAAAAACTAGCGCTCCAGACCGACCCTCTTGTGGCCATTCTGGCGCGGGCCCAGTTCACCCATTTTATAGAGATAGGAGAGCCACCCACCCCCCCTGAAATCAAATTCAACAGTTAAAGGCGCACTCTCCGCTCCCGTCTTCCCTGTGTGCGCTAGAGGGGCTTTAGAATTTCAGAGGGTTGGTGCTGGACTGGGGGCTGCACAGAGGGGTGTGGGGTGGGGCAGTGGTCGGGCGGGGGTGGGTGTTTTACTTGGCCGTCGTGCCATCGTGCCCCTGCTAAGCTCAAAGACCCTTGAATTTTCTACACCCTCGTTTTTGGCACACTTGTCTAGCCCAGCGCCGGGTGGTCGGAAAGGATGGCATAGGGCCCGCTCTGAAATTGAGGGTGTGCGCTGTGAGAGCCGTTACGTAATGTTGAACTCAACTCGCGTAACACATTTGTACACAAAATTCTTCCCGGGCCACGAGTTCTTTTGTGCTATCACTAGGAAAATAGGTCGCACAAAGGACCTGTTGGGCCAATATTGAAGTATTGATTACTCCTAAGTAGCATGATGGCTGCAAAACGAAATTGCTCATTTTCAGTGTCAAGTTTGCCCGTACTTACGAGTAAGTCAATATTACTTTTTAATCGGTAAAGTTTATACTAATTGCATTTAAAAAATGTAACTTTTAATTATATTATTTACTAGGATATCTGCGTTGAATTTTAATTTCAATTGATGCTTGATTTCGCTGCAATCTTATCTTAGATCAGTCCAAGAAGTATAATTATATCTCTTCGTTCAAAATAGTACGATGGCACCAGAGATCTGTTATCTGGGAGGGCAATAAAGCAAGCTGAACCAATTCTACTACTTATCAACTTCAGGCGCCCCCCCACACTGTCTGCTTACCGAATACGAACTTTCGACCTTGGAATTTCGACTTTTGTTTGTGAAGCCAAAATACTAAAGTTAATGACCGCAATTCGTCCAGACCCGACAGCGGTTACACAATACAATATTTTCCAGGTGGTATGAAAGTGCACCTCGAGGGCTATTTATCAGGCTTTTAATTAGGAGGCTTACGTTAGTGTTCCACCACTGCAGCGATTATTTCATTATAAGCTGAAACCAACCATCAAAAGTTTGGATGACTCACTGAAAAACTGTGCTGAGGGTAGCAATGACCTAGGGTGAAGGTACCGCTAAAAACTGGGGTTAGGTTATGCAGTGACCTATCGAAGAACTGGGCTGGGAGGCAGCAGTGACCCATCGAAGAACTGGGGGGGGGGGGAGGCAGCGGTGACCCACCGAAGAACTTTGGGGGGAGGCAGCGGTGACACACTGAAAAACTGGGGTGGGAGGCAGCTGTGACACACTGAAGAACTGGGGTGTCAGGCAGCGGTGACACACTAAAGAACTGGGGTGTCAGGCAGCTGTGACACACTGAAGAACTGGGGTGTCAGGCAGCTGTGACACATTGAAGAACTGGGGTGTCAGGCAGCTGTGACACACTGAAGAACTGGGGTGTCAGGCAGCTGTGACACACTGAAGAGCTGGGGTGTCAGGCAGCGGTGACACACTAAAGAACTGGGGTGTCAGGCAGCTGTGACACACTAAAGAACTGGGGTGTCAGGCAGCTGTGACACACTGAAGAACTGGGGTGTCAGGCAGCTGTGACACACTGAAGAACTGGAGTGTCAGGCAGCTGTGACACACTGAAGAACTGGCAGCTGTGACTGACACACTGAAGAACTGGGTATTTGCTGTGCTGTGTCTACCATGTCAAGATGAGTACCATTTCTTGTGTCAAGTCTGACTCCGGTAAAACAAAAATTAATTTATCCCTGATATTTCACCAAAAATGTCTTATTTGACCAAATTCTCACCGAAGTGCAGATGAATTTATTGAAAAGCACCTTTATTGAAAACAAGGAACCTTCTAAGAAAAATTTACCAAGTCAGACATCAGCAGGTGCAATCAGGAGAAGCTAATTGCTTAAAATTTTGCAGGTATTCAGGGGCTCAGAAGCACAAGTGAAAGCACATGTGCAGTGCAACTGAGCGACCTCAACTTGTCTCATAGCCATTTTTCCTGTTGCTACTCGCAATAATTTGAAATTACTGCCCGACCTGACAGCAATGTACTCGTTAAACACATTACTGATTAGAATAGTCAATTATTCAACAATTTTCAGTAGTACTATGTTAATTCACAGCAAAAGTAATATCATATTAAACCTGAGACGAAATAAGCGTCACTGCAGTAGTAGTTCGTGAGTTAATACTCGTAATTAATAAGCAATAAGTTCAAGGCTTGTTGACCTCAACGAGTCATAATGTTCACTCTACTTGGGTCAGTAGTGGTGGTGTAGGTCACTCACTGTACTTGGGTCTGTAGTGATGTAGGTCACTCACTGTACTTGGGTCAGTAGTGGTGATGTAGGTCACTCACTGTACTTGGGTCAGTAGTGGTGATGTAGGTCACTCACTCTACTTGGCTCATTAGTGGTGATGTAGGTCACTCACTCTACTTGGGTCAGTAGTGGTGGTGTAGGTCACTCACTGTACTTGGGTCTGTAGTGATGTAGGTCACTCACTGTACTTGGGTCAGTAGTGGTGATGTAGGTCACTCACTGTACTTGGGTCAGTAGTGGTGATGTAGGTCACTCACTCTACTTGGCTCATTAGTGGTGATGTAGGTCACTCACTCTACTTGGGTCAGCAGTGGTAGTGTAGGTCACTCACTCTACTTGGGTCAGTAGTAGTGATGTAGGTCACTCACTGTACTTGGGTCAGTGGGTCAACAGTGGTGGTGTAGATCACTCACTGTACTACTAGGGTCAGTAGTGGTGATGTAGGTCACTCACTCTACTTGGGTCAGTGGGTCAGCAGTGGTGGTGTAGATCACTCACTGTACTACTAGGGTCAGTAGTGGTGATGTAGGTCACTCACTCTACTTGGGTCAGTGGGTCAGCAGTGGTGGTGTAGATCACTCACTGTACTACTAGGGTCAGTAGTGGTGATGTAGGTCACTCACTCTACTGGGGTCAGCAATGGTGATGTAGGTCACTCACTCTACTTGGGTCAGTAGTGTTGATGTAGGTCACTCACTGTACTCAGGTTTTATTACATCAGCTGTACCATTCAGTACGCATAAAATCGGTGGTTCTCCTTACGAGTCAATCGATCGGTTCATCAGCGTGTTGTCACAATCTAGGTTGGTTGTTAATACGAGATTAGTTTAGCCTGCAGTCACAACAGGAACCTGGCGGTCAAAGCGCCAGCCAGCACCAGGAACAGGACGGCCAGCACCGCCAGCTTCCCTGCAGCGACTCGGCACCAACTCCGTTTCAACCGGCAGGCGTCGGGGTCTCCGGCTGAGTTCAGCAGCGGCAGGCGCTCCGACTCGCCCAGGGCTCGATCCTGGGCCCGCTCCGCCTCGGCTCGCCAGTCGAGCAGGCAGAGGGTGAACGTCAGCAGGAGGACGGCCTCAGCTGTTAGACCCAGCAGGAGACCGAGCCACAGGCCTGGGATGCCCCAGCCGGCCGGCAACGCGAGCGGCACTCCGATTGGCAGCGCCAGAGCGTAGAAGCCGACAAAGTTGACGAGGGCTCCGGCGGCTTGCCGGCCGCAGCCGCGCAGAGCGCCGCCTGAAACCGCCTGTTTGATTTGAAGGTAGAATGAGAGAAATGAGATAGAATTAGTACACGGAGTCTTTGTTTAATGCCCTCATTGAGGAGGTAGAATGAGTACACGGAGTCTTTGTTTAATGCCCTCATTGAGGAGGTAGAATTAGTACACGGAGTCTTTGTTTAATGCCCTCATAGAGGTAGAATGAGTACACGGAGTCTTTGTTCAATGCCCTCATAGAGGAGGTAGAATGAGTACACGGAGTCTTTGTTCAATGCCCTCATAGAGGAGGTAGAATGAGTACACGGAGTTTTTGTTCAATGCCCTCATAGAGGAGGTAGAATGAGTACACGGAGTCTATGTTCAATGCCCTCATAGAGGAGGTAGAATGAGTACACGGAGTCTTTGTTCAATGCCCTCATAGAGGAGGTAGAATGAGTACACGGAGTCTTTGTTCAATGCCCTCATAGAGGAGGTAGAATGAGTACACGGAGTCTTTGTTCAATGCCCTCATAGAGGAGGTAGAGTGAGTACATGGAGTCTATTCAATGACCTCAGATGGAGAACCGTTTGACAGTCTTCGGTTCATTGCCTACTTAGAGTTATAAACACGGGCATACGGAGCAGGATCAAACTCACAGACAGTCCGTCGGAGAGTTGAAACGCCGCCATGAGAGGTAGGACCCTGGTCACGTGATCCCGGACGTCCTGGCTGGCGGTGAACAGCATGGGAAGGTGGAACCGCAGGAGCAAAATCGCTGCTGCTGAAAGGCTGGCGGTCACCGCTTGAAAATGGGGTGGAGCAGCAATTGTTCGAGTTGATAGCCACGCAATGTTTCTCAATCGATTTTATTTTATAAAGATAAGACAAGACGGACTCACCAACCATGACCAAGCCGGCTTTGTAGGCTAGCTTTGCTCGGCCAGCATGTCCGGCGCCCAGTTCCTGGCCGACGCGAATGTTCACGGCGATGGACAGGCCGAGAGGAATCTGCGTCCGATGGCCGAGGGGGTCGAGTGTACTAATTGAATAAAACTTCTAGATAGATAGAGACATAAGACAGATAGATAGAGAAATGAGACAGGTAGACAGAGACATGAGACAGGAAGATAGAGAGAGATGAGACAGGTAGATAGGGAGATGAGACAGGTAGGTAGAGAAATGAGACAGGTAGACAGAGAGATGAGATAGGTAGACAGAGATGAGACAGGTAGATAGAGAGATGAGACAGGTAGACAGAAAGATGAGACAGTTAGATAGAGAGATGAGACAGGTAGACACAGAGATGAGACAGGTAGATACAGAGATGAGACAGGTAGACAGAGACATGAGACAGGTAGATAGAGACATGAGACAGGTAGACAGACATGAAACAGGTAGACAGAGACATGAGACAGGTAGACAGAGACATGAGACAGGTAGACAGAGACATGAGACAGGTAGACAGAGACATGAGACAGGCAGACAGAGACATGAGACAGGCAGACAGAAACATGAGACAGGTAGACAGAGACATGAGACAGGTAGACAGAGACATGAGACAGGTAGACAGAGACATGAGACGGGTAGACAAGTGAATGATTGCAAGAAAAACATAAAGAGGAAACAAAGAACCAGAGATATGGTGGACCTGATGCACGCAGTGGTGCATTGCAGCCTCACCAGCCTCACCATATAAGTCCAGACCTCCAGCTGGAACAGAACGCCCTGAGCACCCAGCTGCGAGTCGGAGATGAGCCCGGCCACCAGAGTGGCAATCTCGAAGCTCCATTCCTCCAGCGCGACCAGCGCAACCCCAGCCAGGCCCAGCCGGACAAAACCGGTCCAGCCGGTCAGCGCCTGCCAGCTGAGGCCCGGCCAGGTGTCCGAGTAGATGCCGGACATGAGCACGTAGGCCAGCAGCAGGCTGAGCATGAGGCCCAGCGAGGCAGCCTGGCAGAGAGCGGAGGCCCGATAGCCGAAGCCGTACCAGAAGATCAGCGCGTACTGCGCAGTGGCGTTGAAGACATTGCCCAGCATGGCGCAGAGCATCGGCGGCAGCACCAGGTTTTGATTTTGCAGGTAGCGCGACAGCACCAAGAAGTTGAAATCGAACTGCTCGGAAATTGAAGTTGTCAGGGGTTGTAGCCTAGTGGTTAGAGCGTCGGACTCACGACTTAAAGGTCTGGGCTTCGATTCCCGATCCCACTCGGAACAATTGTGTCCTTGAGCAAGACACTTAACTCTGCATTGCTTCAGTTCACCCAGCTATAAAATGGGTGCCAGCATTAGCTGGGGTAATTGAGGCTGTGTGGCGACCCCCCCAGTCCTTGGACTGAACAGCCGTACGCAGCCTTCAGATGCGCCGCGCCATAGCTGCGGCTGAGCTGTCGGTTGCACATCTGCCCATTAGGGCAGGTGTAATCAATTAATATTTAAAAGCTTTCGTCCAAATTAAAAACATCTTTAAACACTACTCTGTCCCTCCTACTTATAGTAGAAAAGTAGTAAAAAAGCGTACAAAGAATCCGGGCAGAAATAGCAGTAAATAGTCGGCAGCTTTGATTGCGATGGGCCTCTCCTGGCCAATGAGAATCAGCAGCTTCTCAATGTTGAGCATCACAGAGAATATCGGCACCAGAGCTGCGTTCATTATTAGCAAGCCTACCATGGTGGTTGGGAATGGATCTTTTGCAGTGCGGTCGCATTGGGATTTTGGTGCTGGGGAACCACGCGATGAACAAATAGAGAGGAATTTAGATACTGCGAGAATTGAGGTGTTTGGGAATTGAGATGCTGTGGGAATTTCGGTGCTGGGGAATTTAGATGCTGGGAAATTTAGATGCTGGGGAATTTAGATTCTGGGGAATTCAGATGCAGGGGAATTTAGATGCTGGGGAATTTAGATGCTGTGGGAATTCTGATGCTGGGGAATTTAGATGCTGGGGAATTTAGATGCTGGGGAATTTAGATGCTGGGGAATTTAGATGCTGGGGAATTCAGATGCTGGGGAATTCAGATGCTGGGGAATTCAGATGCTGGGGAATTTAGAGAGTTTTAAAGGATGACAACATTAAAAGTGGATGAAAAATGTCAACTGCTTTACGAGACTGACTTCTCTGCAGATGGATGCCGACCCGCTTCTTGTTCGGCCCGCCGAAAGTCTGCGAGAAGAACGTGTCGCAGGCGGTGGACATGCCAACACCGATTCCGATGCCCGCCACATTGATTAGCTGAGGAAATCCAATAGAGAGTGACGTCTACTGACATACTTGACAAATGCCTTGTATTTCAGTTGCATTTATGCGTACTGACAGGAAACATCTAGCAAAATTACAGAAAAAATCCATAGTAGCATTCCAGGAAACATCTACTGAAATTCTAGGAAACACCTACTAAAATTCCAGGAAACGCCTACTTGAATTCCAAGTAATTCTAGAATTCCAAACATCTACACGTACTAGAAAACTAGGAAAAATCTACTAAAATTCCAGGAAACACCCACTAAAATGTTAGAAAACACCTACTGAAATTCTAGGAAACATCTACTCGATTTCCAGGAAACACCCAATAAAACTTTAGGAAACATCTACTAAAATTCCAGGAAACACCCACTAAAATGTTAGAAAACACCTACTGAAATTCTAGGAAACATCTACTCGAATTCCAGGAAACACCCAATAAAACTTTAGGAAACATCTACTAAAATTCCAGGAAACATCTTCTAAAATTCGAGGAAATATCTACTGAAATTCCAGGAAACATCTACTGAAATTCCAGGAAACATCTACTAAAATTCCAGGAAACATCTACTGAAATTCCAGGAAACATCTACTGAAATTCCAGGAAACATCTACTAAAATTCTAGGAAACATCTACTGAAATTCCAGGAAACATCTACTAGAATTCCAGGAAACACCCAATAAAACTTTAGGAAACATCTACTAAAATTCCAGGAAACATCAACGAAAAGTCCTGGCAAATGTTTAATATATTTCCAGGAAACTTCCATGAAAAATGTACTAATATTCCAGGAAACGTCTTAGAAAATGAGTCCGAAACACCTAGCAACTCAGCTGAGCTCACACTGCAGGCCAGCGTGGCCGCATCCAGATCCTCCTTGGACAAGTGGCCGCACATGGCCAGGCTGACGGACTGCAGCAGGAACTGCAGCAGGGTGGTGAGCACTGCTGGCCAGGCCAGCTGCCACAGCTTGCGCAGCTCAAGCCGCAGACTCGACGAGTATTGAGCCTCAACTTCGGTGAGCTGCTGCATTTCCTGTGTTGAATCGGCTGGCTCGCTGTGCTGACAAGGCAGGCCAAGAATTTAAACACAGATTCGTTGATGCGCCATTTCCCACCCTCCCTCTCGAACGCGTCGTGACAGGCAAATTACAAACTAGAACAGGGCTACTGACCTGCCGCCCGCTTCTGTGTCCAGGAGAAATTCTATCAGCTGAGGATTGAAGCTTTGTCTAACAAGATGTGAAGTGTATAATTTCTTAATTGCTCTTCTCTCGAAACTTGATATTTGCATTTAGAATAGTGTGCTGAGTTTTCCTAGAAATATTTTCTCTAGAGCTACCCACAGAGATATGAGATATACCCATAGGGATCTACCCATGGAGATATACCCATAGAGATCTACCCATAGAGATACACCCATAGAGATACACCCATAGAGATCTACCCATAGAGATCTACCCATAGAGATACACCCATAGAGATATACCCATAGAGATATACGAATAGAGATACACCCATAGAGATATACCCATAGAGATACACCCATAGAGATATACCCATAGAAATATACCCATAGAGATATGAGATATGCTCATAGAGATATACCCATAGAGATAAGAGATTGCCCATAGAGATATACCCATAGCTAGATAAGAGATACGCCCATAGAGATATACCCATAGAGATATACCCATAGAGATAAGAGATATGCTCATAGAGATATACCCATAGAGATAAGAGATACGCTCATAGAGATATACCCATAGAGATAAGAGATATGCTCATAGAGATACACCCATACAGATCTATCTGTGGGAGACAGACACAGTTACAGTGCATCTAAATTTTTGTTAGTTTTCATGCATAAAAAAGCTTTCCAGACGCAGTAGCCCTACTAACCTAACAAGTAGTTTTGATGCTAAGATCCTCAATATTCGCTATCTTTGTTTTCAAGAGTTTATTTTACTTAATTTTCGCTAGAGGCGGGCACTGACGAGTGCACATTATCATGACTAAGACGGCTAAGAGTGTTGCAAAGCGCATTTCTTTCGGAAAATCTTTCCAAGGCGCTCATAAATAAGCAAAGTATCAAGTATCAATATTAGCAAGTTCCTCTGCTTCAGCATTGTTATGAAATGGTCATTTATTGCCCAGCTAAACTTCTCTTTTATGCTTATTTCATATATTTTCTTCCATTCATCTCAACCACGTTCGCGTCGTTGCTATTGTGATATTTTTTGCCTTTTTCACGTTTTCCTGCGGCTCTGTGGCGAAATATTTCTGGCTTTTTTTGGTCGCGTTGCCAGCCTGTCTACTAGGAGACAGAAGACCCGAGTTGCCAGACTCTAAGAGCATGCATGCTGCAGCATGTCAACTCGGGGATTGAAGGGGCAGGCGACACAGCCCATGAGTCACGCGCTCTGCCTTTAAACTGAAAGCAGAAGACACCACCCGCAGCGCGAAAGAAGAAACGCGATTTAGAATTGCAGGTGAGGCGAGACGGGGAGTGGCAGAGCAACTCAACAATGAGTCTTACATTGTCGAGCTATAATACAGTTCTGCGGCTCGCACAGGCAAACAAATGGCTTGTTTATTTAGGCTATTCCTGTCCAAGGAGGGACGGGACGTCGGGGGTGCAGGGTGCTCTGGGTGCTCAGAACTGCAGGTGACTGGGCTATTGCACAGGTATCAAGCCTTCCCTGTCATGCGATGACGCAGCAGTTCTTTTAGGCGGGGAGTCTGCGTTTACCACTTTGGAAGTAAGTTTCAATTTTTTTTTAATTAATCCGTCCATTTCAGAGTTGAGGCTATAGGAGGCGCTAAGTAGCAATTAGAACTTTGACTGGGGTTTCTGGGCACAATATTTGGCGAAAATTTTGTATTGCGCAGTGGCCAGGAGCATTCGGCCTGATTCACCTCGCACTTTGAGCATCTCTACTTTCTGTAGAAGCTAAAAAGCTATTAGCCAAATTTTGAAGAGATAAAAGCTTTGCAAATTTCTTTGATAGCGTTTCATTTGATTTCTTCCAGTTTTAATCATTGTCACAATCATCCACATAGAACAGGGGTCGGCAGACTTTTTGCCACACGGGCCAGATGAGAGTGGAAAGGAGAGGCAATAGAAGATGAGAGACGAGAGAAGAGACGGGGTGAGGATTGGGATTTGTGAAGAGATAAGGGAAAAGAGAAAAGGAGAGAAAAGGAGAGATGAGAGAGAGGAGAGGGGAGAGGGGAGAGAAGAGAGGGAAGAGAGGAGATAGGAGAGGAGACGGAGAGAGAAGAGAAGAAGGGGAGAGGGGAGAGAGAGGAGGGGAGAGAGGAATGAGAGGAGAGGGCAGGAGTGTAGAGATGGGAGGGAAGAGAGGAGAGAAAGAGACCAACCTTGACCCAGCCGGATTGCTATTGTGAAGTTTCAGAGGACCCGAGGGCCGGATGGAGAGGCTCTGCGGGCCGGAGTCTGCCGACCCCTGACATAGAAAATCGATACAATAATAGCCAACCATAATTCACAGCTACCACACGCAAGAAATTCGCATGTAGCACCAAAAAATGTCGACTTCTTTTAGAAGCCTGCCCGTATTGCGAGTCCCTTGTGTAAGAAAACTACTTCTATAATAGGCAACTCTACCGCAAAAAAGCAGTGCCAGGCAAATGAGAGAGAGAGAGAGAGAGAAACGGAATGTGAGAACACAGGAGCCCGGGTGAGAAACACTTCTCTTCCAGTTCCAGAAGAAAATAGAAGCAGTAAAAAAGCAAAAAAATAATAATACGCTTGCTCCGTCAGCTAAGCTCAAGTACTACGCGCGCGGGTCAATCTGATTGGCTGTCGTCAATGGCAACGAAAGAGCGTCGGTACGGCCGCACCCTCGCAGCGCCTTGGGAATTGGCGAATTGCCGCGCAGAGAAAATTGATATTTATGGAGCAGCGGAAGGTGAGAGAGATGCGGCAAAGATTTCGAGTCTTACCGGTAGTTACTAGGATTTGCCCTGAAGATGCTCTCCCAGGCCGACGTTCACCGGCTGTCGAACCCGCGGTTCAGCCGGCTGCTGCAGGACGCCGGTTTCGACCCGCTGGACCAGTCCGAGGAGCAGCTGCTCACACAGATCGGCGACCAGCAGTTTGGCTTCTTCTATCCGACCTGCAAGTTTGTTAACGGTGAGTTGCTGGAAAAAACAGTTAAAAATAACAGGCCGAACTGTAAGAGCTGAGTAGTAGTTCAAGAAGGAAGAATTTGGGATGCGTTGAAGGAGACGAAATTGTAGGCAGTGCAGGTGCGGGAAATGAAGGAGCTGGAAGTGCAGGTGCGGGAAATGAAGGAGCTGGAAGTGCAGGTGCGGGAAATGAAGGAGCTGGAAGTGCAGGTGCGGGAAATGAAGGAGCTGGAAGTGCAGGTGCGGGAAATGAAGGAGCTGGAAGTGCAGGTGAGGGAAATGAAGGAGCTGGAAGTGCAGGTGCGGGAAATGAAGGAGCTACGGGATCGTAAAATAAAGAAACTGAAGGAGAGGGAAATGAAGGCAGTAAAGGTACTGGAAATGAAGGCAGTAAAGGTATTGGAAATGAAGGCAGTAAAGGAACTGCAAATGAAGGCAGTAAAGGTACTGGAAATGAAGGCAGTAAAGGTACTGGAAATGAAGGCAGTAAAGGTATTGGAAATGAAGGCAGTAAAGGAACTGCAAATGAAGGCAGTAAAGGTACTGGAAATGAAGGCAGTAAAGGTACTGGAAATGAAGGCAGTAAAGGTACTGGAAATGAAGGCAGTGAAGGAACTGCAAATGAAGGCAGTGAAGGAACTGCAAATGAAGGCAGTAAAGGTACTGGAAATGAATGAAGTGAAGGAACTGGGAATGAATGAAGTGAAGGAACTGGGAATGAATGAAGTGAAGGAACTGGGAATGAATGAAGTGAAGGAACTGGAAATGAAGGCAGTATGAAGGTACTTGAAATGAAAACTGCCCATCAAACATGTTTTCCACATACCTACACCCACAGTCTCCCTCTGGCGCAAGGCAAAACTGTTGTGGTGACTCAGTTTGTCTGCTCAGGGCGCCCACACACACACACGCACACACAGAGCTGTGATGCCTCGCTCGTCTGGGGGTGGGAGGAAACTAAACACAAAGTCCCGTCTGTCGCCAACTTTTCCGAATTCTGTTATTCTCGTCTCAAATTAAATATGCATTTCGATCTTCTAAATCTGAATCGCCCTGTCCTGGCATGTCTGCTGTCTACCTGCCTGTGAGGGAAAACGTGCGAGACACCATAGTTTCTTTTTTTCAAACGTTTTTTCTTCTTTCCGTTTCTATCTCGTCAAGGCCTGGAGGAGAGAGTTTAACGCAAGGTACATACGCAACTATGTATGTCCCGAAATTGACATACCGGTCACACTACTAGCAGTAGGCTGACTGAACGCTAAATATGAACTTTTTCTTTCTTATCTGTCGATTTGCAGAGGCCATCGCCATTTGCCAGTGGCTGGACAAGACAGGCGCTTCGGGCAGACAGCAGCAATGTAAGAGCTCAGATATGTGCCCGTGCGTGTTGCTGCTGTACTTTTATCTCGTAACTAACGGCATTCCTGTAGCACTGTATTGATGCAATAGCCAACAGCTGTGTCTCGTACCGCAGACTTTACGTATGGCAACTTTATTTTCCTATTTCAGACCCAGCAGCGCAGTGGGGTGCCATCCTGGTCGATCCCGGACTTGTGGACATGTACGTATGGCCCACATTCCGTCTCCAGGTGTTCCAGACGGCTCCCAAATTTTCGCGTCACCTGGTTCTGACTCTCACCTCAGCGATCTCCAACTCTCTCCTGAACAATTTCTGCCTTTAACTAATTACCCTTGTGACTCTCCCTAATTAACCGCCTGACTCTCACTAATTAACCTTCTGACGCTCACAAAGTAACCTTCCGACTCTCACTAATTAACCTTCCGACTCTCACTAAATAACCTTTAGCCTTTCACTGATTAACCTCCTGACTCTCACCTAAATAATCTCTGACTTTTACTCAACGAACTCTGACTCTCAACTCGGCATCACTGACTCTGTCCTAAACACCTGGATAATCCTCTGAGTTTCAACTTTCATCCCACAAGCCTCTGGCTCTTCATCATGCAGTTCACTTTGATTTTATCTGCAAATATCCATCGAATTCCTCTAAGCCTCATCATTCCAATTCCCCACTCTCTCCAGCCGGGTCCGCCGTCTCTCCGAGCTGACAGCAATCCTTCGTCAGCACCTGCTGACAGCGCCGACACAGTCTGACAAGCCGGCTACATCGGCCAGTGGGCGTCGGCGGCCAGCCTCGGGACTCTGGTCGCTTTGCCCGTGTCAACACGCCGATTTTGCTGACAAAGGCGGGGCTGCGGCCGCTGCTGCCGAAGCTGCTGTGGCGTCGATTCCGGCTGAAACGGACAGACTGAGTGCACTGGTGAGATGTTCCTGGTTGAATATGCGCAGTGCACTGATGCACCTGTGAAGCTTTGCTACTTGTGCGCTTTTAAATTGCGCAGTTCATCACAGGGTGTGACTTCGGGTACTGCCGCAATACTGTGGATGTCATACTGTGGATGTCATACTGTGGATGTCATACTGTGGATGTCATACTGTGGATGTCATACTGTGGATGTCATACTGTGGATGTCATACTGTGGATGTCATACTGCGGATGTCATACTGTGGATGTCACACTGTGGATGTCATACTATGCATGTCATACTGTGGATGTCATACTGTGGATGTCATACTGTGGATGTCATACTGTGGATTTCATACTGTGGATGTCATACTGTGGATGTCATACTGTGGATGTCATACTGTGGATGTCATACTATGCATGTCATACTGTGGATGTCATACTGTGGATGTCATACTCTGGGTGTCATACTGTGGATGTCATACTGTGGATTTCATACTGTGGATGTCATACTGTGGATGTCATACTGTGGATGTCATACTGTGGATGTCACACTGTGGATGTCATACTATGCATGTCATACTGCGGATGTCATACTGTGGATGTCATACTGTGGATGTCACACTCTGGGTGTCATACTGTGGATTTCATACTGTGGATGTCATACTGTGGATGTCATACTGTGGATGTCATACTGTGGATGTCACACTGTGGATGTCATACTATGCATGTCATACTGCGGATGTCATACTGTGGATGTCATACTGTGGATGTCATACTGTGGATGTCATACTGTGGATGTCATACTGTGGATGTCATACTGTGGATGTCATACTGTGGATGTCACACTGTGGATGTCATACTATGCATGTCATACTGCGGATGTCATACTGTGGATGTCATACTGTGGATTTCATACTGTGGATGTCATACTGTGGATGTCATACTGTGGATGTCATACTGTGGATGTCATACTGTGGATGTCATACTCTGGGTGTCATACTGTGGATGTCATACTGTGGATTTCATACTGTGGATGTCATACTGTGGATGTCATACTGTGGATGTCATACTGTGGATGTCATACTGTGGATGTCATACTGTGGATGTCATACTGTGGATGTCATACTGTGGATGTCACACTGTGGATGTCATACTATGCATGTCATACTGCGGATGTCATACTGTGGATGTCATACTGTGGATGTCATACTGTGGATGTCATACTGTGGATGTCATACTGTGGATGTCATACTATGCATGTCATACTGTGGATGTCATACTGTGGATGTCATACTGTGGATGTCATACTGTGGATGTCATACTGTGGATGTCATACTGTGGATGTCATACTGTGGATGTCATACTGTGGATGTCATACTGTGGATGTCATACTGTGGATGTCATACTGTGGATGTCACACTGTGGATGTCATACTATGCATGTCATACTGCGGATGTCATACTGTGGATGTCATACTGTGGATGTCATACTGTGGATGTCATACTGTGGATGTCATACTGTGGATGTCATACTGTGGATGTCATACTGTGGATGTCACACTGTGGATGTCATACTATGCATGTCATACTGCGGATGTCATACTGTGGATGTCATACTGTGGATTTCATACTGTGGATGTCATACTGTGGATGTCATACTGTGGATGTCATACTCTGGGTGTCATACTGTGGATGTCATACTCTGGGTGTCATACTGTGGATGTCATACTGTGGATGTCATACTGTGGATGTCATACTCTGGGTGTCATACTGTGGATGTCATACTCTGGGTGTCATACTGTGGATGTCATACTGTGGATGTCATACTCTGGGTGTCATACTGTGGATGTCATACTCTGGGTGTCATACTGTGGATGTCATACTGTGGATGTCATACTGTGGATGTCATACTCTGGGTGTCATACTGTGGATGTCATACTGTGGATGTCATACTGTGGATGTCATACTGTGGATGTCATACTGTGGATGTCACACTGTGGATGTCATACTATGCATGTCATACTGCGGATGTCATACTGTGGATGTCATACTATGCATGTCATACTGTGGATGTCATACTGTGGATGTCATACTCTGGGTGTCATACTGTGGATGTCATACTGTGGATTTCATACTGTGGATGTCATACTGTGGATGTCATACTGTGGATGTCATACTGTGGATGTCACACTGTGGATGTCATACTATGCATGTCATACTGCGGATGTCATACTGTGGATGTCATACTGTGGATGTCATACTGTGGATTTCATACTGTGGATGTCATACTGTGGATGTCATACTGTGGATGTCATACTGTGGATGTCATACTGTGGATGTCATACTATGCATGTCATACTGTGGATGTCATACTGTGGATGTCATACTGTGGATGTCATACTGTGGATGTCATACTGTGGATGTCATACTGTGGATGTCATACTGTGGATGTCATACTGTGGATGTCATACTGTGGATGTCATACTGTGGATGTCATACTGTGGATGTCACACTGTGGATGTCATACTATGCATGTCATACTGCGGATGTCATACTGTGGATGTCATACTGTGGATTTCATACTGTGGATGTCATACTGTGGATGTCATACTGTGGATGTCATACTGTGGATGTCATACTGTGGATGTCATACTGTGGATGTCATACTCTGGGTGTCATACTGTGGATGTCATACTGTGGATGTCATACTCTGGGTGTCATACTGTGGATGTCATACTCTGGGTGTCATACTGTGGATGTCATACTGTGGATGTCATACTGTGGATGCCATACTCTGGGTGTCATACTGTGGATGTCATACTGTGGATGTCATACTGTGGATGTCATACTGTGGATGTCATACTGTGGATGTCATACTGTGGATGTCATACTGTGGATGTCATACTGTGGATGTCATACTGTGGATGTCATACTGTGGATGTCATACTGTGGATGTCATACTGTGGATGTCATACTGTGGATGTCATACTGTGGATGTCATACTGTGGATGTCACACTGTGGATGTCATACTATGCATGTCATACTGCGGATGTCATACTGTGGATGTCATACTGTGGATGTCATACTGTGGATGTCATACTGTGGATGTCATACTGTGGATGTCATACTGTGGATGTCATACTGTGGATGTCATACTGTGGATGTCATACTGTGGATGTCATACTGTGGATGTCACACTGTGGATGTCATACTATGCATGTCATACTGCGGATGTCATACTGTGGATGTCATACTGTGGATGTCATACTGTGGATGTCATACTCTGGGTGTCATACTGTGGATGTCATACTCTGGGTGTCATACTGTGGATGTCATACTGTGGATGTCATACTGTGGATGTCATACTCTGGGTGTCATACTGTGGATGTCATACTCTGGGTGTCATACTGTGGATGTCATACTGTGGATGTCATACTCTGGGTGTCATACTGTGGATGTCATACTCTGGGTGTCATACTGTGGATGTCATACTGTGGATGTCATACTGTGGATGTCATACTCTGGGTGTCATACTGTGGATGTCATACTGTGGATGTCATACTGTGGATGTCATACTGTGGATGTCATACTGTGGATGTCATACTGTGGATGTCATACTGTGGATGTCACACTGTGGATGTCATACTATGCATGTCATACTGCGGATGTCATACTGTGGATGTCATACTGTGGATGTCATACTGTGGATGTCATACTGTGGATGTCATACTGTGGATGTCATACTGTGGATGTCATACTGTGGATGTCATACTCTGGGTGTCATACTGTGGATGTCATACTGTGGATTTCATACTGTGGATGTCATACTGTGGATGTCATACTGTGGATGTCATACTGTGGATGTCATACTATGCATGTGATACTGTGGATGTCATACTGCGGATGTCATACTGTGGATGTCATCGCTTATGACAGCATCCCTTTAAAAGCTCACTGAATCCATATAAATTTTACAACAGAGAAGGCGCATTTCTCAAGCTTCAAAGTGTCTCCCCTGGCTAACAACGTTACTCTGCCCTGGTATGCATCAGCGTACCGAGAAGATTTGCCTGGATTAATTCATTTTGCTGGATCGCGCTTGCAGAGAATCTATGTTTATCTAAAGCTAACTAAACTAGAACTTTAGTGGAGGCTGATGCAGGAAAATGGAAGAGTTGCATCCACTGCATGGTGCAAAACTATATGTATGACTGCACTGCCAATCCGGCTCATGAATGTGTGTGTGTGCGTGTGTGTGTGTGCACGCTTGATCCCATGCACTTTCGGCACTTGCCTTGCTCCCCCCAGTCTCCCTCCCACCTCCCTTCCCCTCCCAGCCTCCCCATCCCCATCTCGCCCCGCGCTATACCACCCTTCCAACCGTCGCACACAGTGCACTGCTGGAGAGCCGGGGGGGGGGGGGTTGGACCTTGGCGGCGGTGGCAGAAGACCGCTGATTTCCTGGCCACTCCGGGACTGACCAAGCAGCTCCTCCCACTCGCTCAGCACTAGCTGCTGCGGCGGCTGGGCTATAAGCCTTATAATAAGGGGCAGATCCAGAAGAACAGAAGAGAAGCTAACAGCAAAAAAGCCCCCGCTCGCTTGAAGTGCTTGGCGACTGTCGCTGGTTTGCTAAGGCCTGGCTATATTTAGTCTGCCAGCACCGATCGGGGTCGGCTGGCGGACAGAATTCAGCCGCAATTATCATTTAATTGGCATTTTAAGTAAGCATTCAGCAACGATTGCTTCGTTGCGACGATTTGCACTTTTAACAGTTTTAACACTTTTTTAGCCTTCGGTCCTGTTTCCCTTGTTCCAGCCTTTGTCACTTCTCCTTTCTCCCTTCTCCCTTTTCCCTTTTCCCTTCTCCTTTCTCCCTTCTCCCTTTTCCCTTTTCCCTTTTCCCTTTTCCCTTCTCCCTTCTCCCTTCTCTCTTTCCCTTCTCTCTTCTCCCTTCTCCTTTCTCCCTTCTCCCATCTCCCATCCCCAATCTCCCTTCTCCCTTCTCCTTTCTCCCATCTCCCTTCTCTCTTTTCCCATCTCCCATCTCCCTTCTCTCTTCTCCCTTCTCCCTTCTCTCTTTTCCCATCTCCCATCTCCCTTCTCTCTTCTCCCTTCTCCCTTCTCTCTTTTCCCATCTCCCTTCTCCCTTCTCCCATCTCCCATCTCCCTTCTCTCTTCTCCCTTCTCCCTTTTCCCTTCTCCCATCTCCCATCTTCCTTCTCCCTTCTCCCTTCTCCCTTCTCCCATCTCCCATCCCCAATCTCCCTTCTCCCTTCTCCTTTCTCCCATCTCCCTTCTCTCTTTTCCCATCTCCCATCTCCCTTCTCTCTTCTCCCTTCTCCCTTCTCTCTTTTCCCATCTCCCATCTCCCTTCTCTCTTCTCCCTTCTCCCTTCTCTCTTTTCCCATCTCCCTTCTCCCTTCTCCCATCTCCCATCTCCCTTCTCTCTTCTCCCTTCTCCCTTTTCCCTTCTCCCATCTCCCATCTTCCTTCTCCCTTCTCCTTTCTCCCATCTCCCTTTTCCCTTCTCCCTTCTCTCTTCCCCCATCTCCATTCTCCTTATCTTCCCTCTCTCTCCTCCTGCCTCCCCCTCTAATCAGTCATGTAAAATTTACTCTTGTCATGGTTTGCGAAAAATTGCTTTTTTTAAGAAAAAAAACATTCGCAAGAACCTACTGTAATTAGTAGAAATAGCATTATCACAAACAATGTCTTAATCGTATAGACAATGACTGATACAGCTTACTATAAGTAGCATATCGAGAAGAACGCACGGCAACAAGTCAAAGTGTGCGTTGGCAAAGGAAATTGCGCACAATTTTAATGTAGAGAGAATTTAGTGCCCTAAGTTGCGCCAATCTTTAGCGAACTCGTTCGACATGGCGCTAAATTGAAATGGTGAAATCTCTAGAAACCTACGTTTGTGCGGTACCTTCTGCATTAGCGCATAACATACTACGGTATACCTCCCAGAGCGTATAGCTTACATGCAAATTTTGTTAAACACTCGCTGCTTTCTTGTTTACCAATCAAAATAAGATATTCATTCGACCATTGGGGTGTGAGATCTTTTCTAGTTTGCTGTCCCGTCCGGCCTTATCTTCCGGTCTTCTGCTTTTAGGCGCTAGCAATGGAAGCAGTGTACGTACATGTATACAAGCAAAATAGCTAAATCGCATTCTGAAAGGCACGCGTTTACAAACTCAGCCAAAGATAAAATCAGGTGATATCTCTGAACACTGTGCTGCTTCTGCTGCTGCCATTTTGACAAGCTGCTGGCCGCTAAGCAGCAGATTGAAGGCTGAAATTAAAAGAAGATCTTTCTTCAAAAGCAGACTATTATTGCCTCTGAAGCATTCGAATGTGAGTAACTTTTACCCTTTCTCAGCATCCTATTCCCTCATTTTATGAGCCATTCACTCAATATCATAAATCATTCACTCATATCATGAACCATTCACCTAATATTATCAACCACTCACTCATATTATCAACCATTCACTCATATCATCAACCATTCACTCATATCATCAACCATTCACTCATATCATGAACAATTCACTCATGTGATCTCTTATTTTCTATAATAGCATCCCATGACGCGATGAATCATTAGCAGAGACAGCAAACAGCAGTCCCTTAAAATTTCTTGCAAAAGCAGCCATAACTCGTACAAGCTCGAACAGTAGAGCAGAAGGCTCTGCAAAATGCACTTATTTACTTTCATAATTGCTTGGGTGACAAGCGTCGCCCATACTCCACACTCTCGCCACCCCACTGCTATAATACGCATTAGTATGCATCTGCTCAACCGCAGTGACGGGGAGAGGTGGCGATGCGAGTGCAAGAGAAATGATACCATATTCGGTGCAGAACTCCTCTCGGTGAAGGGGGCTCCGCTGCATGAGCTGTCGTATTTCTTAGTAATAAATTCACTTTTCAAGCTGTCTCACTGGAAACTGGTCGATAGAATGCAAGAGTCTCTTCTCTCTCTCTCTCTCTCTCTCTCTCTCCGAGTCTTCTGCCTGGCCAGCCATGGCCCAATAAATTCTCTTTTATTATTAATTTTTTGTTCTTTCCTTCCCTTATGCTTGTCAAACCCGTCCATCTGAGGGTAGGCGATGAAAGTGAAAGGCAATAAAACGTTAGTATATAAGTGAATAGGCTTTCTTCAACATTAACAACTTCGCAATTACCGGACAATAAAACTGGCCCGTGGACCCCGCACGGACAGGCCTGCTCCAGTACGTTCTTTTCTCTCTGACTGACCGGGACGCAAATCTGCGCAGAAGTTGATCTCGACATAGGTGCCAATTCCCCCCCACAGCCTACCCCAGTCCCTATTCCACAGCTTGATATTAATTCTAGCTTTAGAAAGTCATGCAATGGTAGAGATGAAATTTTGTGAACGCCATTTTCAATGACCATTTATTTGGTCACGGTTGGGTCCATGGCTAATTCGCATCCAACTAAATCATCGCAGACTCATAGAAACGGTCGCGAGTTCGAAGGCAGCAGCACCAGCAGCAACAGCAGCAGTACATCAGCTGTTGGCGAGTCAACTCGCGGCTCTTGCCCGAGTCGCCAGGGCGCCGACGGCGGCGACAGCGGCGGCGGAGTTGGTGGCGTTGTACCTGACGCCTGTGGTAGCGGAGTCGGCGGCGTCGGAGCCAGCGGCGGCGGAGGCGGAGGCGGCACCAGCGGCGGCTTCGGCCTTCTCCGTTCAGCAAGCGGTCGCATCAAGTCGACTTTCTCTCGCCTGCAGCGCGACGGATTCGCGTTCCGATCGCTGCGACGTCGGGGTCATCAGCAGCAGCAGCAGCAGCAGCAGCAGCAACAGCGACAGGTGATGGAGCCGGCCCAGGAGCAACCGCAGCAGTTGACAAAGTCTTGCGAACAGGGAGACAACGCTGGAGAAGCGAGTCAACGGGACAGTCGCTGTCTGGACATGGTGCTTGAGCGGCTGCAGACTGAACTGGATGGCCTTCGCGTGCACGCTGGTGAGTGGTGGGATCGAGCCTCTGATGGGAGCTTCGTTGATGAACTTCTGGGCCAAGGTAAATGCTACCCACAGCCACAGTATAAATCTAACATTTGTTTAGCCTACTCTCTTATAGAAATGCGCAAATTTCAACGAAAAAAACTCTTATCCGAGATCCAATGGAAAGTAGTCCCTTTAAACCTAAGGGCCTAAGGGCGTGGTCCATCATCTAGCATTTTACTCGTAGAATCTTACCCTGTGGGTCAAACGCGCATACTTAATCGACCAAAAAGTGCCAATCACAAGCATTTTCTTTTTACACTACTTATAAGTACCAGTTAGTAGTTAACAAAGCTTCTGTGCAGACTTATTTTACAATGTTCTAATTAATGACTAGAAACAGTCCCAGATTGATAAAAACATTTTCTTTTTCTTCAATTTTTGTTCAACTATAATTTCAAGACCTGCATGAGACAAAAGTTATTGCGATCTCACGGTCGTGACGGGTTGCTTTCACAAGCTCGAAATTTCACATCGAAGACAATAAACTTCACGAGCTTTTTGACAATTTGAAGTTATGAGCTGGTAAAATTCTGAGCTTGTGAACATTTCAGCTTGTAAAATGTGGATTTTGTGAATTGTGAAGCTTGTGAGCTGTAGAGCTTGTGAAATGTGAAGCTTGTGAAATGTGGAGCTTGTAAAACGTTGAGCTTGTGAAATGTGGAGCTTGTGAAATGTGTAGCTTGTGAAATGTGTAGCTTGTGAAATGTGTAGCTTGTGAAATGTGGAGCTTGTGAAATGTGGAGCTTGTGAAATGTGGAGCTTGTGAAATGTGGAGCTTGTGAAATGTGGAGCTTGACCTTGTGAAATGTGGAGCTTGTGAACTGGGCAGATGTGGAGCTTGTGAACTGTGGAGCTTGTGAAATGTGGAGCTTGTGAAATGTGGAGCTTGTGAAATGTGGAGCTTGTGAACTGTGGAGCTTGTGAAATGTGGAGCTTGTGAAATGTGGAGCTTGTGAACTGTGGAGCTTGTGAACTGTGGAGCTTGTGAACTGTGGAGCTTGTGAACTGTGGAGCTTGTGAAATGTGGAGCTTGTGAAATGTCGTTGTGAAACGCCCCATCATGGTCCATGGCCTTGGCCAACTAAGTTGACTTTTCGTCAGTCTGAACTTTAGCGGACTGGATAAAAAGCCAACCTCGTAAGAATATATAAATACGAAAAAAGTGGGCAAGAGAGGACGCCTCAGTAATGTACATAAGCAATGTACATTAGGCTCTCCCCCGGGTTCTCCTCCCCCAACCCGTCAAACCCTCTAGATTCAGCGAAGCGAGTTCTGGCACCCCGGGGCCCGCGGACCTTATAAAGCATGCCTGCTGTCACAGAGAGCTTAGTCATCCGCCCTAACTCTCCGACTCCCACTCCTAGAAGCAGCAAAATATAACTGCGACTGCAATCTTTTTGTGGCAAGAACTTGCTTTCGTATTTGTTTCGAAAGTCGTACTAGGGGTCTCTGACAGGCTACAATATCAAATAGTCACGCTTCAATACTCGAGGCATGACTAATAATTTTTCGTTCGGGATTCGATTAGACTTCGATTCTACTACCGCATGGAGACACGGTGAGATAACTGACTCGAGTAATTATAATAAATAATAATTGATTACAGCTGCCCTACTGGGCAGATGTGCAACTGAAGCTATTGCTCGGCGCATCACCCCAGCTAATGCTGGTACCCATTTTACAACGAAGTGTTTTGCTCAAGGACACAAATAGTTGTGGGTGAAGAATCGAACTCCCGACCTCAAACTGAATAGTGAGTCCGACGCTCTAACCACTAGGCTACAAACCCCTAAGTATAGCTCGAAAGAGCTGCAAAGAGTTACTATTTACGAGCGTATTATTTATTGATCAGCCAAAGTCGCAAAGTTGTCAAACTTGATAAATTGGAAAAATCGATATGAAAATTGTTCTGGGCCAGCAAACTGCAACCATAGCATGGGTGGATACTAAGGAGCACTCTTCATTCATTCGCACTGCAAGGGTATTGCACTCTGCCGGCTAAGTCGAACTCCGGACCACTGGGAAGCGGCAGCACCGGTGGCGGCGGAGGCGGCGGCGGCAGGAGCAGCGGCGGCTGGGCTGACGATTCGGACCTGATGGAGAACATAGCCGAGCTCGATCAGCTGCTGTTGCAGCCGGCGCCGCCAGCCTCCTCAGCATCGTCGTCGTCTGTAGCGGTGGCGTCGAAGACTGCGGCCAGCGATGAAGAGTCCGCGATGGCAACCGCACTGCTGGAGTCAATGTGAGTATAGAGTGCCTCACAAGGGGAGGCGGGGAGGGATATACGAGTTCGAGGTCTCATAAACCGTTCTCCATCACCGAAGGTCCCCGTTCGACGGCGAGCCGCGACACTCGGACTCTGATCAGCAGGAGGAGCAGCAGGAAGAGAACGGCAGCGCTGGTGGGTTGAAGCGCGGCACGAAGTTCCGCTGGTCGTCTTTCGCCCGGTCACACCGGCCCAATGTCAACCAGCGCGAACTGCAGATATCCGGGATGTCGGTGACGCAGCTGCGGGTGCTACGAAATGCAGCCTGCGAAGAGATTAACAAGATTGTGCGGCAGCACTGCCCGCCGAATAAGCCGCTGTTCACCTGGTAAGTAAGATTGACTGATGCAAATTCCAATCACCAATTTCAGTTGGAGAAATTCTGATTGTACTTATTTTTCCGTTCCACAGGAGTAACCAGAAGCCAGCCAAGCGATCCAAATCTTCTGCGTCGCCGAACGCCTCGCCTAGCATCGTTCCCTCGGCCAGTCATTGCCGGCATCGCCGTCGTCGGCACCGACAGCGGCAAAAACCGCCGTGTTCGGCATGCCGCTGTTCACTGTGCAGATGCGCTACGGCCAGCCGCTGCCCTCGGCGGTTATCCACCTGATGCGCCAGCTGCGCCAGAGTGGCGTCTCAGCGCACGGCATCTTCCGCCGGGCCGGCGGCAAGGCCCGGGTGTCGGCTCTACGGGCCGAGATCGACGCCGACCCGGACAAGTCGGACTTCAGCCGTTGCCAGCCGTACGACCTGGCCGACCTGGTCAAGGCCTACCTCCGCGAGCTGCCCGAGTGCCTGATCACGCACAAACTGTCGCCAACACTTCTGGCCATATTCAGCCACGTTGAGACCGATTCGGTGCTTCTGGCGGCCGTGCAGGCGGCTGCGCTCCTACTGCCGGACGAGAATCGGCAGGTGCTGCAGGCACTGCTCTACTTCCTAAACGATTTCGCTGATTGCTCAGACACCACACAGATGACGCCGTCAAACTTGGCTGTGTGTCTCGCGCCGTCGCTGTTTTACTTTCCGCACCAAGTGGCGGCGGCCACGCCAAGCCGATTCCGACGGCCGGAGGCGGCGCGCCGGACCCGCGAGATCTCGAGGATCACAAAGCTGCAGCGGCCTGTCTGGCCTTCATGATCGACTGTTGCCATCGGATGTTCACGGTGAGTTGTCGAAAAAAAACAAACTGATTCGAAAACTCAGTTTTCCATTGATCTTTGCAGTGACGAGACCAGACTTAGGCTCGAATAGAAAACCTCGTCTTTTGTCTTCACACCGTCGTAATATTTTTGCACCTGCCAGGTTCCTGACGAGCTGTACCGCCGACTAGCCGAGAGTCGCTCAGAAGAGCTGCAGGTGCCAATTCTTGACGCCGTGGCTCCGCTAGACTCCATCGGCCGGCGCCACTGCTTTGCTTTTGTTGAAAATCACGCCCAGCTGGTTGCCAGGGAGACCTGCCAGAACGAAAAATGGGTGCCGTTCAGCCACCGGTCGGGAATCGAGACCTTCTTCAAAGTTGTGGACGATGGCCATCCGTTGCGGTTGTGGAAAGCGTTGGTCTTGATTGAGGCCGACTCGACTGATGTGCTCAACAGGATTGTCACTGAGAGGTTGGTTTGCTCTTCCTGAACACCTGTACGAATTATTAACCAAAGAGTTTAGGAGTTCAAGAAGATAAAGTGATCAATTCATAAAGTTCAATGATTTCATTTGCAGCGAGTCCTGGGACCCGGACGTTCTCAAGTCGGAGACTTTAGAATCGCTAGACGAAGCCTCCGATGTAGTCCGGCGCACCCTGGCGTCCCCGCCAGCCCAGCCAAGCCGCGAGACCTGCCTGCTGCGTGCCTGGCGCTCAGCCAGCGCCCACAGCCACTCATTGTATTCAACTTCCGTGCGCCTGCCGACCTCTCCGCTAACCCTGTCTGCTCTGGTCCTGGTTGAAGACTGGCTGGTGCAGTCCGCCGGCCCCGGCGCCACCCGGGTGACACTGCTATCGCGAGTCGACCTGCGCGGCCACAGCATCGAATGGTACGGCTCCACATGGGGCCACGCTGTTGCCAGACGGCTGGTGCACCTCAAGAAGTCCTTCCAGCGGAAAGCCAGGCCAACGGGAGCTTTGTAACCTCCGGGTTAATTTTATTGACCCTCATCAAAGACTGCAGCTGCCCAGCAGCAGGATCATTACGGTTAATCTCCTGCTAAAGCCCTCATTATTTCTGTAAAAGAAACACGACCTTTCTTTTCCGCCAACCTTCCTGATGCTGACCAACATTCTTTGACTAGCAATCTTGACATACTTGACTCAGCTGCGGGGGCTCCGTCTATTCGAATACAGCAAGGAGGCGTTGAAGCCCATTCTGCTAACCCCTGGCGACCACGGGCAGCTAGTGCTGCGGTGTCGCGCAGAGATCCGGTGGTGCCGGTGTCCGCAGCGCGGTCCCCTTCTGGAGAGTCCAGGAGGTGGATGGTCGCTTGCCCGGTAGCCCTTAGGTAGCGGACAAGCTGGCAGAGATTCTCGGGCCTGAAAACGTCGGGAAGGTCCTGGTTTGGGTTTGGGCTGAGGTAGGTGAGCCTGTCCTGAGTAAAGGGGGGCATTCACAGATGAATGGCAAAATGGGCATTCCTCACTGCAGATTTTTCCCTGGAGGTGACGATGCCTGGCAAAGCAGCCATGACCCGAGAGGGCCATGGTCACCGCCCTGATGTCCCTGCGGTTGAGTCAAAGCAGGGCCCTGCGGAGGACGGGGGAAGGACAGAGGACAGACCAACAACCTTAACCAACATCAACATCCTCAGCTGGGCACCATTGCGCCAGTTTCCTGCAAAGCTTCCAAGCGATTAATGCTCTGTTTCCCAACTTTATTCAGATACCTGCGCCTCTGTGTTCTCACTCATGATATTTGCTTTATTTTTGTCTGTAAAAAATCTTCTATTCGGCTTGGAGCAACAGAAGATGAAGATCTTATTAGAAGCGCACAAATGTTGCTGACGTAATGACGCAATTTTTTCAAACCAAAACTATCTTAATTGCGCCTGACTAAAGACAAGATTGGTTTGCCACTGATTTCAGTTGATTATCCTGCATAAAATGGAGCTGCAATGCGCTTTATTGTACGATGGATCTTCATCTACTTTTCTTGGCTCACACTGTATGTT